>VKOC01003582.1:0-16712 GCA_009364415.1 Spea multiplicata
GCCACATATCAAACCACAACATGGGCAGACCAATGATTTAGTTTATAACAGTTCTTTTTTTATTTTATTTATCTTTATTAAAGAATTTTCAATGTTTTAACATACAAATACCATGATATACATCCTCATATCGCATACCACATCTTGAATATATTCTAAAAGTAAAATTAAGGATACATACAGAACATAGTGCCACCAGGGAAGGAGAAGAGGGTAAAAACTTATACCAAATCTTTAGTAATTCTACAATTTATAACATTTCTTGATCCTTGCCTTCCATATTCAACCAAATAAAACTACTTTGGAGCTAAGCCTAGGTAGGCTAACCAACTCCTCATTAGCCTTGTGGAAGACAGGAGCCAAAAAACCCACAGAGGTGTATAGGTGTCAGGGACTGGGTCCATACAGACGACTGTAATGACCTAGAGCACCCAAAGATGGAGTGCAGGAGTTATTACGCAGTAGGACAGGGCCTGATGCAGAGTGACTGCACTCTCCCAGGTGGGCATCTAGGGTTGTGCAGCCACATACCAGCGCCCAGACATAGCAGCTGATGTTAACCAGAACTTGGAGATATCCTGCAGGCACCCTGGAGCAGTCATGACACATAGCAGTAGAATCATGTGCAGGATGCTGCAGGACAGGACACCCCTCTACCGGGGATACTGGACACCCCTCTACCGGGAATACAGGTTACATCACAGACTACTAGCCTAGCACTGTATTATAACTATGGCCATAGTATGCTTAGCCCACCACTACGCCAAAGTACTCCAATGACAGTGGGTCCTAACGCAAAACCCTGCTTACTGAATTACTAATAAACTAAACATTGAATCCAAACACAGAACCGAGAAGGACATACCTTTAGACTGCAGACTGAGACAAACAAAACACACGGGTGGGGCACACCTTATAAAGGAAACAGGAGCTGAAGCAAAGAGCAGAACTAGAATCCAGGAATCAGAGGTTCAGGACAGAGCATACGGAAATCCAGAAATGGACCACAGCTAGACAGGGAAACAAAAGACATGCAGCTCCGCAGCCTGGATGGAGCCTGACAATAGGCCTGGACTGGCTATGAACAAAAGTAACCAGAGGAAGGGGATTTTAAGATTTGATTACCGGAAACAAAAACTAAGTGCCCCTAGCTATATACCTTATCCAAGAACCTCCTTGACTAATCACACTATTGACTTTTGTAGCTTTGCATGCCTATCTTTTTCCAAACTTTAGAGGTGCCAACATCTCCATTCATAAATTTGGGATCCTTCACTACACCAAACTTCTATACATACGGGATCCTTAATTTTTCTGCCTAAACCCATTGGGATCCTTTACTACACCATGCCTCTGTGCATCCTAATGCAGCATTAGCACTTCAAGTCACCCCACAAGCTAAGCTTCTGTCCTTACTGAAATTAGTGGAGAGTGAACTAATGGCACAATTTATTCCCAAATGTAGTGTCTGATGTGCATATATGCTGTGATAACACCCTAAATTCTTCTCTGAACTACAATGTTATAGTTATTCTTCTTGCTTCATGAGCCAGCTGGTAGGAAATAAATATTTACTGCCTGATATGATTTTTTTGACACTCTATTAAATGTCCCCTGCCCTTCAAACCTGATGGCATAATAGCAAGAACTCAGTGTTCCTGATTTAGATTGCTAAGATTGTAAATAAATAAAGCAATAAATTCACTATTGATCAGAAACTGTTTTAATCGAAAAAGTGCCTTTAGGATATTTTCTATGCTTTCAGGTTCTACCAGGTGATAAGTTATAGCATCTTATTTCAGCCGGGCAAGAGGACACAAAGGAGACGGAGCTGAGGACCCTACACCTGGAAGCGGCCAAGCTCAAGCATTGTCCCGAAGAAGAGTTTTAATTTTGTCTTTGGGATCCTGATGAAGAGCTTTGTTGTTCAAAGCAAGGCAGTCCAGCAGAGATGAAGCCACATAATGAAATCATTATGTTAATTGTACATCACATTCCACTCCTGAAAACCTAGTTTGAAGGTGACCAAGTAGGTTGTAGAAGACTTTCCAGAACTGTATTTTTTCAGTGTCATTATCTTTTCAAATTTATTTTTATTTAAATTTGTAAATTTGAACCTGCTTTGAAATGACAAATGTTATTGTTTTCCTTTTTTATGTTTTCTTTGACTTTTTGTGACTTTACCTTATTTGGTATATTATTATTCTTGATATGGTTGGTCTTTCTGTGTTTCTTTTCATGATTGCAAGCTGGTAACAAGGATTCAATGTATAATTTTCATTAAATAGGTGATATCCTAAGTGTTAGGTATATATTCCCTCACTATTATATGCTCATAATAGGTGTTCTGTGACCCCAGTCAGTCAATGAATATCACATGATTTATAATGCTACATAAACACATGAATACATTCCAAATTTGAAATGAACTCTACATATTGCCCATATTGCTACATATTGCCCAGAGTTTTTCTCTAGAACATTGTTTTTCATTTCAGTTTTCAAGGTCATGCTCAGCATGTAAAAATAGTAGCATGAACATAATCACAATTACCTGGCTTGATGAAAGGAGGATTAATGTGAGGACCAGCATTTATGCAAATGACAGGTGAGTCGGCTAAAATGCTGGCTCAATAGGTTCATGGAGTAAGCTTGCAACACACTGCAGCTCACACACTACCATACGTTTTGAAGACTTCTTAGGTCCTTTTCTATAGGGTTCTATTTTCTTATGACTGAGTTGCAAACCGCAAAAAAAACTATCTTGATAAAAAGAAATGACTATTATACTTCATGTGTCCTTTTGAAGACATCCTTAAAACATGATCTTTTAGAAAGAACTAGAATTTTCCAGATTAGGATATGGCTGGTTTTGAAGGATTTTTTTTTTAAATTAAAGAACAATACTGTCCAGACTCTGTAAATCATCTGTAGCATTATCTACAATGTGTAAAGGAAAATATTTAATGAAATCAGGATAAATTTGTATTCATCATGGAGAAGCATGCCGTTTTTTGTAATGTACTTTACATGACCCAAAACTATAGATAGAACAGAAAAGCAATCACGGTGATGTCCTATTTTTTTGCTTTCAGAGCTAAGTTCTGTATTGCATTTAAAATTAAAGACTCTGAGCTGAAATTCCATGTTGACATGTAGACATGGAGTTAAAGATTTTGTTTTAAGAAATGACTAATAAAATGTCTTTATTATTTTGTTTAATTTGGTGTTTTGTACTTCTGCCTCATTGATCAAGTTGGTTTTCTTAACATTCTCCACTGTTGTACACTGGAGGGTCTCCAGTTATTACTTCATGTGTCAAGTACAAGAAGTAGAAGAGAGGTAGAGAAGTGTCCTGGGGAACCAAATAATCAGAGCTTCATCTATAGGCTCTGGGTTAAATCTGGAGAGTTCCTAGGTATATGTGTCAAACCTGGATGTGGTACATCCAGCCAATCACCATTTGTTCAATCCTCTAATAAGACATGTTAGCATGAAAACACACACAAAGTGCACTTAAATCAGGGGGGCGCCACAGCATCCAGGTGCATATAAAAGCAAAATCACCCAGGTGCCCCTTTAACCAAGACAAATTTGAAATGCCAAGGCAAAGGCAGGGGTCACCAGCCCGGTGGTAGAACGTTGCAGGTCATACTCGGTGTTTCAAAGAGAGGATCCGTGCAGGGTAGGTAGCTAGGTGTGGTGGATTATGTGTCAGTGTACAGTGTTAGATTGTGTGTGTGTCAGTATAATGCACACTAATGTGTGTGTCACTTTAAATTATTAGACTGCATGCAAGTGTTAGTGTACAGTGTATGATGTGCACTACGGAGTTTGAAGTGTCAACTACAGCCAATAATAAATGTTCTAGGCCAATTCTAGGCCTTAAAAAATATTGCTGTGTAAAAAGAAGTGAATATTCTTGCCTGGGGGTGCCCCTTGTTCTAGGACCTGTCCTAAAATAATTATAGAGTGTTTGAAAAAAGTATCATCTTTGATTTACACATACATTACAATGGGTTCCTTCCTGCATTTCTCTTGGCTTATGGAATTGTCTGAAAGTTCCAGAACACACCTTTGTACATTGTGGTCTACACGGCAGTCTATAGATTTCAGCAGCGGTAAAGTTCACTTTTTTGCTTAATGTAGATATTTATAACCAACAATAGATGATTGCCTTAAAAAATATTTGTGCATGTTTAACTTTGAAATATCAGCCTTGCAGGTTTATCTTACTTGTGAAGGTTACAACAATTTAAATGTATTATACATGATAATTTACAGTGGGAGAATAATTTCCAGAGGTAATTATTATGAGCTAGAAGCTGTGACATCCAAAAGCTGATACATTGACATGCCATTGTGATGGGTTTTCATTCTACCTGAGACAAAATCAGAATGATTACATGGAACAGCAGCAATTATAGATTTTTTTTCTCTTCAAGGTGAATAATGAAGTCTACATAACCTGTCATCATTAAATGCACCTTCCAAGCAAACAGTGATAATTGCAGTAATCAAGAGTACACCTCCCTCAGACCTCCGGTCTATCCATTTTTTATTAATAAAGATAATTAATGTCTTTATTGTATGCTTACTTTTCTATAGCGACAAGCTGTGATTTCAGGTATACCAAGCAAAGAAAAAAAAGGAAAACCAAATTACTTTGTAACAAATATTTTATCTGTAGTAAAAAAAGTTTAAAACAACTCTAGCTTCAAGCGGAATTATTTTATGGGAAAGGCTAAATGTATTGCGGTGTCAAAGTTGGCATTGCTGTTACAATTTCATATAATTTGGGGTAAAAGTGAGTTGTTAGAATCCTTCTTTTTTTCCTCATCTGGCTCAGTAGATCATATTCCATAGTGGAGGATGGTCTTTCATTAGTAAACAGGGTTTCAAATTTGTTCTGTAAGTATAATTGTTCCTCATCAACAGATTTTCTTAACAGATTTCTCAAGCTTTGATACTTGAACAGTTATACCATTGTTTTAAGGAACAACAGTGTGTTTTATTGAAAATGAATAAAAATAGTTTGGAAAAGGAAGAAGAGATGATAAAAGGTAAAAGGTTTGTAGGGCAAAAGAACAAATAAAAAAAATGTATTAATCAATAGGGCCAAGGTCCACAGTAGAATATATTTAGTTATCCATACCTAATGTGGTTGATCTTATTTTTCAGGCAATAGGGAATAGTACTGGATCCATAATTTGGGCACCTCCTTGTCCTAATAACCAAAAAATTAAAGGAAATGAAAGGAGTTTAATTTGGAGTTTAACTTACAACCAAAATATAAATATTATCCTGTAGATAACTCATGACTCTAATGCCAGGTAAAAATGGCAAATATACAAATTCTACACATCCATGTGCCATTTACAATAAATGTCCTGCTGTGAATATTCGAGCAAGACCATCTTTCCTGTAGGACAACAAAAAAGATAAATGCCCACATCTCAAGGAACTGAGGCTTGACCACAACTGCCTGTTTCTTTACTAATTAGGGTTCCAATCTTCTGTTAGCATGTATGTCCAACACAGGCGCTGACTGGCTCGGGAGCAGGGGACAACTGACCCCTAGAGCTGGCCATGCAGGGCTGATGTACTTCTTTGAACCCTTCACATTGGACCAGCTTGCGCTGGGCAGCGGGAGATCAGATCATATGTTAAGTGCCCCACAGTACTAGTGCAACATGTAGCACAAAGTAACATGGATTACTGGAACCATGTCCTGTGGTCCGATGAGACCAAGGTAAACTTATTTGGTTCAGATGGTGTTAGGCGTGTGTGGCGTCAACCAGGTGAGGAGTACAAAGACAAGTGTGTCTTGCCTACAGTCAAGCATGGGGGTGGGAGTGTCATGGTCTGTGCCTGCATGAGTGCTGACTGCACTGGGGAGCTACATTTCATTGAGGGAACAACAACAAAAAAAACTCAAAATGAACAAGTTATTATCGAAATAAAAGATGTTTATGACATTACCATTAACCAGCTCTGGTCTTAGGGATCTAGGCAGTGGTGTGGGACTGGCATAATGGATGGGTGGGAATGGAAACATCCTCATTTTTTCATAGCCAACAGAGGCAATCTTATCCACTGACCTCCCTTATTCAATTATATGTTTGTTATGGTTTTGTAGGTTAACATCTTGGCTATCAAAGCTGTGTATGATGTTTTTAGCATGTAACAAACATGCACACTGAATGAAAAGTAGTGCACAATATGAACATCAGTATCACCTATGATGTGATGGTCTTTGTAATATGCCTGCTGAAGTTAAATATTTGGTACGCAATGTTCATATATGAGTAGAATTGACAAGCAATGGTATAAACTGTTTTATGTTAAATCTATGTTAATTAATTGTATACTCCTGTTTAGAAAGTTTGTCTATGTAAACATTATATTTTAACCATATATATATATATATATATATATATATATATATATATATATATATATAATTATCACAAATTTGTGTCCTAAGGCTTGAAGGTAAGCTTTCAACTGTAGTCACATAGTCATCTGTGCAAACAATATTCTAAAGTATGGTAAATGTGTTTTTGCATGCTAATACCCTCAAGTAATCATGGAATTGCTTTTTGCTGTCCTTTTCTTCTAGAACAAAAGTTTGATTTCTATATTAGTAAGGCTCTAATTTTCCATAGTATGTTTTTTCCTTCAGTTTTGTACTTGAAGAAAATTTGACTGATTGAGCCAGTGGTTTTAATTATGTTTCAAGAATGCACGGAAACTATAAATAAAATACACATGGTTTGGATTATCTCGGATGTATAACGAACGTACTGTTTATAAAACATCCCGTTAAAGGGCAGTATTTGGAGAAAAAATGATTTGTATAATAATAGTATTGCATGTAGATTCTGAAGTAAAATCCAGAACTGGTTTTGTTGGAACAATATAATAGATTCTGCATTATTTAACCTTTAAGATAATATTTATGTTAACACTTAACGGAGTAGTTATGCCACTTTATGCATGATTGATATAGTTAAGATAACTATGTTTCACTTTTAGGTAAAGATGCTATAACGGATGTGTAAGTCGAAGTAAAATTGCGGTCCCAATAATTTTACTAAAATGGGGTCCAGTGTCAGAAACAGGGACGGAGCGTAGCGCAGATTTGGTAAGCGAGGTGTTTTAATGTGCAACCAATAATAAAACATACAGTCCCAACGAAAGACGGCAGTGAAGTTAATTAAACAGTGCCAAGGACAAAGCCAGTCAGTGTAGATTCATAAACGAAATCACAGTTCCAGTACAAAGGGCAAAGGCAAATAGCATAGTCAAAAGCAGTTCCAAGGTCAAAGGCTGGCAGCATAGGTTCATAAACGAGGTCACAGTTCCAGTATAAAGGGCAAAGGCAAATAGCATAGTCAAAAGCAGTTCCAAGGTCACAGGCAGGCGGTGTAGGTTCAGAAACGAGGTATCAGAGCAGAGGTCAAAGTCCAGGAAATCAGGCAAATACTCACAGCGCATCCAGGAAGCAAAAACAACAACCAGATCCTGGGCTGGAGGTGAGGTTGATCTTTTAAAGGGGCGGCCACGCCTGTGGGACTCTAGGTGATGCCTGACATCCAGGATCTGTTACAGATGCATATGGCAAATGCATACTGCAGGTCTTTTAAAAACACCATTGGAACTAGTGAATTACAAGACACCAGGCCCAGATGGTTTCAGTAATTTATTTTTCAAAGTATTTAGGTCGCAATTAGTCTACATCTAACAACAATGTTCAACGACACGGTAGAGAGGGGCTGCTTCCCAAGAGAAATGATGAGAGCCAACATTTTACCAATTCTAAAAGAAGGCAAATCCTCTACATTTATCACAAATTATCGCCCTATATCCCTAATTAATGTGGCTGTTAAAATATTTGCATCAATACTGACTGCGAGGATGAAGTCCATTTTAGACACAATAATCCATAGAGATCCGATTGGCTTTGTCCCGGGTAGATCATCTAGTTATAATACAAGAAGAATAATAGACATTATGGACGCATGTATTAGATCGAGAATCCTTTTGCTAACTATATCAGTAGATGCAGAGAAGGCGTTCGACTGGGTCAGCTGGAAGTTTTTAAGTTCGGTATTGTTAGGAAACGGAATACATGGATGGATGCACAGGGCAATTTTCTCTATGTACCTAGAGCCTTCGGCCAGGGTAGTAGGCCCAAATCTATGCTCTCCATGGTTCCTATTACGAAACGGCACCCGTCAGGGATGCCCACTATCACCATTATTATATATAATTTCAATGGAGCCTTTAGCTATCAATATCATAAGAAATGACAAGATAAAAGGATATTAAACTAAAACTAATAGTCTAAAATTGAATATGTATGCAGACGATGTATTAATTACATTAACAGACCCGGTCGTATCCCTGAAATACCTGATGGACGAAATCAGAAGTTACAGTAAGGTTTCAAACTATAAGGTTAATAATACTAAAACTGTCCTGTTGGGGAAAATTTTACACAAAGATATAAAAGAAGCTATAAATCAACAATATGGATTTATCTGGGCAAAACGCGAAAACGGAAATTAACTTTTTGAATCTGATGAAAGACACAAACCGACAATTGAAAGAATGGCAATGTAAAGAATTATCATGGTGGGGTAGAATAAATTCTATTAACGCTTATATCTTACCTAAGTGGCTATATCTGTTTCAAATGCTACCGCTGAAAATTTCAGATCATTGGCTTTCTTTGATTCAAACAAGTTTCTCAAATTTTATTTGGAGGGGGAATAACACAGATTAAAGCAAAGTATATTAATTCAAAATTTGGAGGTATCTAGTATAAGAAACCTTTACCTAGCCAATGAGATCGTCCATATTTATAGAATTCAATTAGCTCAGGATACAAATGAGGGTTGGTACGAGATAGAGAAAGACCTAGGCGGAGGATTAGCTTTAGACTCCCTTATTTGGAATATACAAGGACTAAAATATATAAAAGAAAATATTAGAGGCAGTTTAATCCTTGAACAGCTGATCCCTATTTGGGAGAATCAAAAAAAAACATAGATAAAAAAAGATAGATAAAAAATTGACTAATTTCCATCGTCTAGATGTCCTTGCATTTAACATGGAAGATCTTGATATAAATAGATGGAAACAACAAGATATAAATCGTATCGATCAATTGATCATAGGCGGCGAAATAAAAACTTTCCCAAATTTACAAGTAGAATTTCAACTACCGTCAACAGAGATTTTTAAATATTTGAGAATAAAAAATGCTCTCAGAAGATGTCCTGTGGTCCGATGAGATCAAGATAAACTTATTTGGTTCAGATGGTGTCAGGTGTGTAGCGTCAACCAGGTGAGGAGTACAAAGACAAGTGTATCTTGCCTACAGCATGGGGGTGGGAGTGTCATGGTCTGGGCCTGCATGAATGCTGACTGCACTAGGGAGCTACAGTTCATTGAGGGAACCATGAATGCCAACATGTACTGTGACATACTGAAGCAGAGCATGATCCCCTCCCCTCGGAGACAGGGTCGGATAATGACCCCAAACACATCTTCAAGACGAACACTGCCTTGCTTAAGAAGCTATGGGTAAAGGTGATGGCCAAGAATGTCTCCAGACCTTAACCCTATTTTGGGCAAATGGAAGGTGGGGAAGTGCAAGGTCTCTTACATCCACCAGTTCCATGATGTGGAAGAGGACTCCAGTGGCAACCTGTGAAGCTCTGGTGAACTCCATGCCCAAGAGGGTTAAGGCAGTGCTGGAAAATAATGGTGGGCACACAAAATATTAACACTTTGGGCCCAATTTGGACATTTCCACATAGGGTGTACTCACTTTTGTTGCCAAGGTTTAGACATTAATGGCTGTGTGTTGAGTTATTTTGAGGGGTCAGCTCAATTTGGCACACAGTTGGGTTTCTGAGCTATTTGGGTTTGGGAGTAGCTGGTCAAGGTAAGGAGAGTGAGTCTGTTTTACCCTGGTTTCGAACACAGGGGGTCACAAAGGAATCAATGTCTGGAAGTCTGAGTGCATTGTTCGATGGCTGGAGGCGGTCTCAGCAGGAAGGTAAAGGTTTAAGGGAGGAGGATTTGATGAGGAACTGCATTTATTGTTGAATGTGCCATTAAATGTCAAGGACCCCTCTCTGGTATAAACAGTCCTGCTTGGCTGCAGTAAAATGAAGTCTGCTTTCTCACGACGAGTGTCTGCAGACTCTAGGAGAGAACATCTTTAAGTATAGAAATAGAGCATATTTATAACCTGATACTGCCATCAAGAAGCGGGCCTACAGGCCTATGGGGTCTGCAGTTCTGTATTACTAATAAGCCTCAGGGGAACATTTATATAATCCCCAGTAAAAAGTGCTGCAATGTTCAAAGGGGAACAAAGCAGGGAGACCATCCAACATTTCAGGACCCAAATTAGTACATTGTTGTTGGGGAATGCAGTTGGAGGGGGTAAGGTTGTGAACTGGGACAGAGATTGTGGAAGTTACCTTACTACCTTCTGTTGTGTTGAGGTTCTATGAACCATCAAATGTTTAGAAGTAACAGGGATTTGTTGCTGCTGGTCTGCCTTGGTCTTGTGACTGAAGGAAGGTGAAAGTATATCAACAATAGCACCTTTGTAGAGTAATATTCACTCTGGACAGATGCGTTTTATCTAGTTATTGTAATTAAACCATCTGTGTGATAGGATTTACTGAGTAGGAAGTAAATACCATTCTTTCATTGGTCATCAATTTTAGAATGATGGAGAAGGGAAACAGAAGAAGGATGTGTAGACTTCTGTGAATCATTGAAGCCTAGATGTCCACTTAAAAACTGGTTTTCCTGTGCTTTTCTATGGTGGTCCTTTGTTTAGCTGTAAATTATGTTAGCATAGTCACGAGAATAGGACTGCAGAGGCTTATCGTGAGAAAGTAGAAAGAATATCCCATTATCTCTTTTCTTGGGCTAATTGGAATACATACTTTTTACTCTTCTGATTTTCTACCTGATATACAGGTAAAATAGTTAATACTTATGTGAAGTGACTGTAAATTTACTTCACATGTGTTATGTTGAATCTTCTAGGGCAGATGCCTACAGAATGAAATAAATCTCATAGTCTCTTCAAGTTTCAAAAGCCCGGAGTTCATCATGTGATCATCACTTTACTACTATGAAGAATAGTAGTAAAGTGAAGATCACAGAATGAACTCCAGGCTTTTGAAACTTGAAAAGACAATTGAGATTTATTTCATTGAGTAGTCAGTCTTACCCCTGTTTAATAATTTTAATAAGCATTGAGTGAACACATTTCTTGTCTACAATAATTTCAACCCTTTCTCAGTAGAATAAACCTTTTTTATTACGTTTTAAAAATGGTGAATACAACTAAACCTCAATTTTATGTGTTAACTGTTAACAGCAAAATTTATCCTGTATAACACCAACACATTATGCAAAGGTAAACATAGTTCATGGAGTATGGCACTTAAAATAAAGCAGGCCCCAGTAGCAACTTCAACCTCTTTGTTGAATTTTACACTGATATATCATAAAATAGCTCCAAAATGCCACATGACTAACATTTTTGTTTTTTATTTCCATGTGCTGTGGACAATAGGTCAAGGGATAGGTTGCGGGAAAGCTCCACCATGGAATCCACAATCAATACACCTCACCCAGAATACCATACAAGGTCTTCGCTAGCCTTTTATTGGCAGGTTGGCAATTGCAAAAGTCCCAATTCATAAACATCCTCATTAGTAAAAAGATGAAAATTCAGGAAGAGCCAAATTTTGCTTAGGGAAAAAAATTGATTTTTCTTGGCCGGTTCAAGTGGAAACAATAATTAAACACAGACATATCAGAATTATGCAAGAATCAAGTATAAAATTAGGAGAACTTTGGTTGTAACTTTAAAGTAAATGTTTCTAAGAATCACCAGGTCATGGTCAGTTTATGACTATAAGGTATAACGAGCAACAATCCACTAATACTGCAAATACGCAACCTTTTTTGTGTAAACAGATTAATAGAGCTACCCTACTCACCCATATTTAGACTATATACAGTCACGTGAAGAAAGAAAGCACACCCCCTTTGAATTCTATGGTTTTACATATCACGAAATAATAAAAATCATCGGTTGCTTAGCAGGTCTCAAAATTAGGTAAATACAGACATATTACACCGTGTCATGCTTATTCAACAAAAATAAAGCCAAAATTGAGAAGCCATGTGTGAAAAATTAAGTACATCCTTACTGGTTCCATTGGAAATAAGATGCTAAGTAGCAGACAGGTGTCCTTGATTAATTGATCATCAGCAAGTGTGACCACTTCTATAAAAGCCAAAGTATTAGCAGATTGGTTGTCTGGAGCACTCAGGTGTGTTAACCAATGCCAAGGAGGGAAGACATCAGCTATGACTCTATCATACTGCCAGCACATGAGCGTTCTGTCTCCCCATTGGTGCTCCATCAACTGCTGTGTACACGGAGATCTCTCATGTAGGAATCCAAGATAGCGGCCGCATGTCACACAATGTATGTAACCATGCCCTCTTTAAAGAAGTCCAGACCTCTACTTGATTGAAATTATGTGGCGGGACCTTAAGAGAGCTGTGCATAAACAAATGCCCGCAAACTGCAATTAACTAAAGCAACGTTGTAAAGAAGCGTGGGCCAAAATTCCTCCACAACGATGTGAAAGACTGATAAAGTCACACAGAAATTGATTACTTTGCTTTTGCTGTTGTTGCTGCTAAAGGTGATATTTTTTTAGACCTGCCAATGAACAGATAATTGTTATTATGTGTGATATGTAAAGCCATAGAATTACGCTATTATAATATTTTCTCAGACCATCTTCTCCCACAACTCACAAAATTTATAATCGCACACTTGCTCCAGACTCTTGAGTTGTCTGTTGGTCTGCCAGGCAAACTGTGGATTGACATAGAAAAGTCACAGGCCACTATCCCCCTGTTTAGCTGTCTTCAGCTCAGGCCATAGGTAGTTAGGAAGATCGTGATTCTGCACCCATTTCTTTGGAGAATGCTTGGCATTTGGCGATTGGGGAGCGTTGGGAGTGGTTGTCTTTCGTGAAATCCCTCACAAATGATGACTATCTCTTATAATCCAGATTTCCCAGCTGGTATGGAGAGAGGGTCCCTGGATTTCTTGCAGGTGCCATGTCCGTTCGGGTCCGTCAGGTAGCCTTTCGCAATGGAGTGATTCCCCTGCATCAGCTAGTTCTTAACTAACACCCCACAGGGTTGGTGCACAAGTGTGCCATTTTGTTAGTACCATCCCCTACAGATACAGACTATAGACCACTTCAAGTGGCTTTGCTCGCAAGATTGCCCCCCCCCCCAGGGGAATCTTCATTCCCTTTAGAGTCCTTCTGGAGGAGGGGTTATTTCCACCTCTGGAATTTATGGTAAAGTGGGAAGGTATTTTGCAGGAGACTATCACACAGGAGGATTGATCAAAAAGTTTCACACTGGTTCATTCTTGTTCATTGGCAACCAGGGTCTAGGAGAACGCCTATATTAACCTTTTTGTATAGAATTCCTCTCAGGATTCTTAACATGTTCCCTGATGCTGACCCACTATGTTGGTGCTGCCGCCGATTGCATGGAACTTTCCTCCATTTTATATTGAAAAAATTGGACCCCAGAAAAGCATTTCCTTGGGCCATGCTCCCTAGCATAAAATCACTCCCTCCGCTACCACACCAAAAAGACAGTTTTGCAGGTATAGATCAATTGGAATTCATATAATAACTTAGCATTAAAGGTACATATAAACCCCCCTAAATTACAGCTATCTGTTTATATTTCTTAAAAGCTTGTTTCTTCTCCCTTACAGACATAGATCCATCTATGATACACACAAACACTTTTGCAGTAACTCACTTAGTTACACAATTCATTCACATAATCATTTATTCTCTCACTCTTTCACAAAAATTATTTACACACTCATTAATACCTTCTCACAAGTTAATTCATACTCTCACTCATTCACACAATTCATACACACATGAATTCCCCTTTTCTCACCATCTACCCCCTTTCTTACCATCTATCCACTTCCCCATTTTCTAAGTATCTACCCCTACCCAGGTTTTTGTTAACCTGGCAATCTTCTCCTCAGTGTGTGCTTTGCACATCTAATATACTTTGCCCCCCCTATGCTTAGCTTTATAATTGCTCCTATCTGTTTATATTTCTTAAAAGCTTGCTTCTTCTCCCTTACAGACATAGATCCATCTATGATACACACAAACACTTTTACAGTAACTCACTTAGTTACACAATTCATTCACATAATCATTTATTCTCTCACTCTTTCACAAAAATTATTTACACACTCATTAATACCTTCTCACAAGTTAATTCATACTCTCACTCATTCACACAATTCATACACACATGAATTCCCCTTTTCTCACCATCTACCCCCTTTCTTACCATCTATCCACTTCCCCCATTTTCTAAGTATCTACCCCTTTCCCCTTCTCACTATCTACCCCCTTCTTACTATCTACTCCCACTCTTCCCCTTTTCACTATCTACCCCCTCTTTCCCCCTTCTCACTATCTACCCTCTCCTTCCTTTGTAGTTCACTTACCTTTCAGAAGTCCTGCTGTGGGAGGCCTCTGTCTCACTGCTCTGCCGCAGTGCGCGCTGCTTCATGCCGGTATATGACATCATATTCCTGCGCTAAGCATGAAATGTGAGTACCGATACCAAGACAGAGGCCTTGCAGAGGAGAGTGAGGGTTGCCGAGCGGTTGCTGAAAACTTATTCCTGAATGACCGCTTGGCGCTCCTCACTCTCCTCCGTGTCGATCACAGCTGCACAAAAAAGATGGCGTTTCAATTGGGGGGCACACGGGGAGGCACAGCATGATGTAGGGGGGCCCTGCTGACACCACTGCTAGCAGTTTTGCCAGAGTGCTTTAAAGCTCTTTTAATAATTTTGGGTGAATCCCATTAGGTCCCATGGAGTTGTCTGCTTTTAGTTTGGAGAGTTCAAGTAGAACTTCTTTGTCTGTAAAACACAGCTGTTTCACATGTCGCCATATTTCTCTTTGCTAACAAGCGCCCCTCACCTTCATCTTCCTCTGTAAAAACAGAACTTAAGTATTTATTCAGGCAGTCAACTAGATCTTTATCCTCATTTACATAATTCCCTTCATTAAATTCAGTTTAATTATTAATGGTTTATGTTTTCTTCTCTCACTTTATTTTATTTTTAAAAAAAAAAACATTTCATTACCTGTTTTTGTTAACCTGGCAATCTTCTCCTCAGTGTGTGCTTTGCACATCTAATATACTTTGCCCCCCCTATGCTTAGCTTTATAATTGCTCCTATCTGTTTATATTTCTTAAAAGCTTGCTTCTTCTCCCTCAGTATATTTGCCACATCTGCAGAGTATCACAGTAGTTTTCTTTTTTCTTTTAGTCTTACTAATATGTTTCATGCAATGTTCTCTCTGTAGCAAGAGCTCTCTTACATAGTTCCATCTCTCCTGAACTCCATCTAATGATGGCCAGACCTTCAAAGACTCACCTACCAGTCTCTCAATTTTAAGAAAATCCAAGTTTCTAAAATCAGAACCTTGGTTTTTGTGTTGTGCAATGTAACCTCTGTCCTTATATTAAACACACTGATGATCTCTGAAGCCCAAACACTCTCCTACAAATCCAGCAAAGACTCCTTCTTTGTTGGCTTCTCTACCAATTGCTTAAGACACAGCCCCTGTAAGAAATGTAGGATGTCTCTACTCCCGGCTGACCCCACAGTTTGGTTTTTCCTATCTACGTCAGGGAAAGTAAAGTGTCCCATAATAATAACCTCACCTTCACTGACATTTCAATCATTTCTTCAAGTAGCAGATGGTCAAGCTCCTCTGTATGTCGAGGGGATTTACCGTATTTGCTCGATTATAAGACAAGGTTTTTTTCAGAGCAAATGCTCTGAAAAACACCCCTCGTCTTATAATCGGAATCGTCTTATAATCAGACCTCAAATAGGTCTGACTATGAGACGACTAAGATCCAGATCCCCCGCAGCTGCAGGAGACCTGGATCCTCCTGTGTCCCCCCCGCCCCACTTACCGGTACTTCTGAGTCCCCGGTGTGCAGCTGGGGCAGCGTGTAGATGTCTACGCGATTCGCGTAGACAACTTCCGCTGCAGCCGGCACCGGCGCGGGGAACTTTGATCTCTGACAGCCGGGGATGATCTCCGCGATGGACGCAGACAACCCCTGCTGCTAGCCACACCTCCATCTGGCTGCAGCGTAAGTTGTCTACGCGAATCGCGTAGACAACTACATGCTGCCCTGGCTACATGACAGAGGACTCAGCACCGGCTACATGACAGAGTAAGTTTGAAGGAGGGAGGGGGAGTGTTAAACGGGGGCATAAGGCAGAGTGCCTTAACCCCCTTAAGGCCACTCTGCTTCAGAAATGCCTTTTTAACCCTCTATACGCCATTCTGCCTCCTGAAATGCCTTAAACCTCCCTATATGCCACTCTTCCCCATAATATGCCTTTTAACCCTCTAAATGCCAGAGTGGCATATAGGGGTATAAGGCATTTCTGGAAGGCATTTCTGGAGGCAGAGTGGCAGATAGGGGGCAGGTTGGAAAATAGAAGGAAATAAAACCAAAAATGTTTTCTCAATCATAGCTTTTATTTAAAAA
>VKOC01003584.1:0-59108 GCA_009364415.1 Spea multiplicata
GTTAGAGTGTCGGTGTGTATGTTCGTGTATGGTGTGTATGTTAGTGTATGGTGTTAGAGTGTGTGTGTGCGGTTGTGTGGTGTTACCATGTGTGAGTGTATGCTGTTAGCTTGTGTGTGCAGGCACTGTATGGTGTTAGAGTGTCGGTGTGTATGTTAGTGTATGGTGTTAGAGTGTGTGTGGGTGTTAGCATGCATGTATGTCAGCATAAGGTATTAGAGTGTGTGTATATGTTGTATGGTGTTAGCATGAGTGTGTGTTAGTATTTAAACACTGTAGACACTATTTTATGTTTAACAGCGGACGCCGGCACATTGGACTTGCTTTGATCCTAACAACACCCTTGGCCCCTGGTGTGGACCCTCTCTGGACAACCACCGCGTGAACTGAAGGACCTTTTTGCGACAGCGTGTTATTGTGTTTTATGTCTTCCCGTGAGTGCATTTTTTTCAACATTATTCATTAAAATAGCTTTTTTATTCTCCTGCACAATTGGTGTTTTCTCTTTCTGTTCAGCATTCAGCATTTAAGAGCTTTTTTTCCATTCATCCCGTGTGAGTTTATCGCTCGGGTGTTCCTTCTGCTAATGTAAAGATCAACCTATATATTTTTCTTTTCTTTTCCTATTCAATACTGAACGAGTTTGTTGAAGAGGAGGCATCCTTCAAAAGGACGTTTTTCATCGTTTTATACACAATTGATCGGCAGCTGTTCTCACTTATACCTCTGTTTGCCTGAAAATAGCGTAACTACAGAGTTACCGGGCACACACAGGCCTGGACTGGCCATCTAGCAGTCCGCTGGCCGACAGCACCCCATACTTATCAAATCTGCCTCTTCTGCCCCAAATAAGGTGCTACAGTGTGCGGCCACCGAATGGCCCCCTGCTCCCCTTACTTCAATAGCCACCTTGTGATGTTAGTGTCCGAAGGTGACCACGTGGGTGGGTCAGGGGAGATCCCATCATAAGCCTCATTGCCCTTAAAAAATGGCTACCCAGGACAGTGGGCAAAACTGGGACTGCCCTACAAAAGCCAGGACTGTTGAGGGGTATGATATAGGTGATAGAAAGATGTTTATATTTCATATTTCTTTGGGTTTAGGGTGAACTCACTTTATAAAGTTTCATGCACGTTGTTACAGTTTCATTGTAACGCAGAGGGCCATCAAAGATTATTTTATGAAAATTACAGTATTTTCGTACGAAAACAAATATTAGCGTTCAGAAATAGCACGGCAGTTTTTTTTCCGTATGTTATTCAGATTAAATAAACTTTCGGTTCTGTAGAAAAAGAAAACAATCACCAGTTCTTAATGAAAGCGAAAAACACCATTCTGCCGGTCCCGTTCTTTCTGGACGCGTGACTGATTTTAACACACGTTTTCCAGTTTGATAAATGGGCTCCTCCAGGGCCAATGAAACCTCAAATTTCTGTAAAAGTGCTGAAAAAGGTCACCAATCCATCAAAAAGAAATGAAAAAAAAAAACCTAATGTAACATATAAATATGATTAAAAAAAAAAAAAAATTACAAAAAAATCCTCATTTCATTTTTTTATGATGTTTTAATATTTTTTTTTATTACGTATTAATATGCACCGATTTGGGCAAGGATTTGTAACCTTTTTAGATGCCAGGAAGCGTGAACAAGACAGCTAATAATGGGTTAAAATTTGCCTCCATTCTAGGTATGGGTTACAGCAGACACGATTCATATTTTGGTACACGAAGGGTTAAAACTCAGTTGGTCAAAGATATGGACATCAGCCCGTGCATCGATCACTCTTCCAGCACTCAAAGTGTTAAAACGGTACGTTACAAAAAAAAAAAAGGTTTGCTTTTAAGTCCCTATTTGCATACCATTACCCAGAGTTCCCTGGGGTGTGATTATGGTGCAAGGCAGGTGTGGGAGTCCTGCGCAGAATATGCGAACGTTCTGTCACCGGAATCCTTTGTCATTATGATGTGCTGCAGGGAGAAGGATTTGGGTGATTTATTAGACTTTTTACAGCAATTTGTTCTTTTTCTAAGAAATCGGTGCCGCGTTTTGCATGAGAAAGTCTTGGGATAACGATATGCTCGGTGCTGTATGTAAGAAGACGTGATAAACGAAGCCGAGTCCTTGTCCGCCATTCTATGCACCTCAAAGCATATGATAGCTGTGTGGTCCCTTTAAATGTTTGGGGTTTACCCTTTGCTAACATATGGGGGGATTCTAGAGACCCCCCCCAAACTACTTCCAAAGCAAGCATTTTCTTGCCACTTATGGGTTATATAAGCAGCCAATCAGTGAAGAGATTTGTTGGACTATAGAGGACGCGTGGAGCGGCAGCCCTAGAGCTGCAGTTTCTCTTTAAGATATTGTATTTATTTTTAAATGTTTAATAATACAGTTTAAATAATTCATATAGTGCCTTAATATGCAAACTCCCCCGACTCTGTATTATACTGCCTGTGGTAAACAAAAGAATGGCTCTCTCTCAATCACCCAGTTGTACTCACTGACCAATGAAAGTCTATGGGAAGAAGGACTTCATTAGCATTGCCGTAATGAATCAATGAAATATTGTTTTTGGTAGGATTTCCCCTTTAATTTACTAATATATGATATGATATTATATATATATATTATATCACCCTTTGCAGCAAATTACAAATTTCCTGCAAAAAAAAAAAAAAAAAAAAAAAAAAAAAAGGAAAAAAAATTTCAATTAATTTACCAGAACTGGAAAAAAATAATACTATTTATTTGATAAAAAAACAATGTCAAACATTATCAAAATATGGAAATGTCAATCTGTGTTATGCGATGCGATTAAATTATTATTTCCAATAACAAAACGGTAAAAAAAAAAAAAAAACCCTGAAATTTGCAACGATCTTCCTGCCAAAACGACGCATAGCCAAGGAAAATTCAACGATCCTTCCGAGGTTTTTCAATGAAGTCTCGTCGCAGGCGCTGGGATAGAACGCTTGCTCTCTAATTGACTTTGCTATTCTTGTGTAAGAGTCGTAATTCTTCGCAATTACTTTGGGCAGGACGTGTCAGCGGTGCGCTCCGAAAACATTTGCAACGATTAACGGAAAACGCAAGTTCCATAATTAATGGAGTAAAATATATCTCCAGTCGCACGTAACACGTTATATTACGCGGCGCGCGCCGTTTTATATGTATGTATATTTTATTCACACAAATTTATTCCGGTGTATTTTTCGTAAATGCGCTGCGCGGATTAGAATTTAATTTGATTCTGTCTGACTGCGGAAGCAGCAATGAATATAATAGATAATATTACGGTCGTGTTTATTAGTAATCATTAGAAATCACAAACCATATAAATGCATGTCCTTGTTTTAGCATTAAATTATTTTTCTATTGGGGCTTTATATTTTAATTTATTAATATATATATATATATATATATATATATTTTAACGTAATCACGCTTATTTTCTTTAATGGATACATGTGAATACACAGAAATAATATTTTAAGGGACATTCCGGCCATTAAATGCACTTTTTTCTGTATATGATAGCTTATTGGCCCCTTTAAATTTTCATGCGGGGCCCCCATTCTGCAGAGCCCCCCATTTGCCTCTCTATCTGCCCCACAGCTCCTGGCTTGGACATGGTGTTCGCATGGCATACTCTCCTCCAGTCACTCCTCTTTGTCACTGATTGGCAGCCTTGAGTAGCCAATCAATGACGCACAAACAGAATCACATAGAGAGCTGCAGCTTCTCCTAAAAAAAAAAATATTCCTTTTTTACAGGTTGAGTAATGTATGTTAATGTACTTAGAAGTACATATATATTGTTTGGATGGGACACTGTTTTATCTCATTCTTTCTGCTTAAAATGTTATATTTCCCAACATTCACTAGATCTCACCTACAGTAGGTTATTAACCAAATATGCTCTTATCTATTCCAATAAACTCCCTTTATTTGTCAGTCATGTGATATTTTGGGTGACTTTCTCTCCTCAAACACCACACTGAGCTGATGCTTTATGGCAACGCTAATGACGTCCGTTCCTCCATAGACTTTCATTAGACAGGGAGTCTGACTGGGTGATTAAGACTGAGCCATTCTATTGTTTCCCACAGGCAGTATGATAAGGAGTCGGGGTGTTTAGTAGATTGGGGATCAGATAACAGAGTGAGAACCTCATACAAACGGCTGATATGCAGCTGCCTGAAAATGTTATAGAATGGGACAAAAACTAGAACTGTTAAAAAAATAAATATTTGGAAACTTTTTTTTTTTTTTTTTATAACTTCTTTATTACAAGGAGAAGACAAAGCATACAATATAACAAAACAATGGTACACAGAGACAAGGTGACAGAGTCAGTGCATACAGGTACAAGTAATGCACAATTCCAAAACACATACAGTGCAGGGTAGAAAAAAGAAAAACCCTTCCTCAATCACAGAACACCTAGCCATAACACAAATATGTCGTAACCCTTAACTAGATCAGAACCCCAGTATGGGGCGAATACCTTTGAGAACCTGAAGACAATACCACTCCGTGGTATTGAACGTGTGGAACAGGGACAACCTGGTGGCGTTATCTAACGTCGCGATGTATGGGGACCAGCGACCGAAAAGATATTTAACTTTGCTCTCCTTATGAAGGACAGCCTCAAGCCAGTCCATATGGAACAAAAATTGCAGTCGCGACAGAACCAGGGGCAGCAACGGAGGTTGAGGAGCAATCCATTGGGACAGTATTGCCCGTTTTGCCACTGCAGAAAGTATAAGCAAGAGAAATTTAGCCCTCGCTACAGGTGGGGGAGCGTGGTCAGGGAATATACCAAAAATAGCCCATTCAGCAGAGATGGTAAAGCGAATGCCCAGAGTGTCGTTGATATATGTTTGTAGGGCATCCCAAAATAGGGTAATAGAACTGCAAGACCACAAGCCATGCAGGAGATCGGCCTCAGGCAATTGACATTTTAGACAGCGGGAGTGATCCGCCAAACCCGTTAGAAACCGAAGTTTAGGGGTGACATACGCCCTATGCACAATCTTAAGGAACATTTCACTATAATCCCTAGAAACCAGGACCCTAGAATTGTACACATAAGCCCGGAGAATCTGGCTCGGAGGAAGGTTTGGAAAGTCAGCCCTCCAGGAGGGAAGACCTGCGCCATGAGACTCCCAATCGAGGACAGGCCGGAGCAGACTATAGATAGTAGATGTCTTGAGCAGTATGGCAGGGGACAGCACCGTTACCTGGTCCAAGGGACTGCTAGAATTAGCCCCAGAGAGACGAGGGAGCAGGGAAGTAATATAATGACGGAGTTGAAAATAGTGAATAGGGTGAACACGAACAGTAGGGAATTTAGATTGGAGCTGCAAAAAGGACAACAGTTTACCCCCACGTGGATCCAGAAAATCGGCAATGGTGCGACCCCCCACCCGGGCCAGGCGTCGAAAGACAATATCCTCCCTCCCATGCTGAAATTGCGGGTTACGAATCAAAGGCAGGAACTTAGAATAGTGGACCTCCAGGCCCAAGCGCCGCCTAACACGCCCCCAAGCCTTAACAGTATGATACAGCAACGGGTTGGATACGACCTCCGGGGGCAGGTCAACTGTAGACAGGTGCAGGAGAGAGGCCAAAGAAATGGTAGGAGACAAGCCTTGTTCCAGGGACACGTTGGTAAATTTAGAACCTTCACGCAACCAATCAGCCGCAAAACGATAATTAGAAGCCAAATTATAATCTAACAGATTAGGTAAATTCACCCCCCCATTGCGAGCAGGCTGTTGGAGTTTAAACAGGGAAATTCGAGCTTTTTTATTGCACCACAGGAATTTACGCAGCAGTGCATTATGATGTTGGATATCTTTCTTCCTTAAGGTAAGGGGTAACATATGGAGTGGATATAACAGTTTGGGGAAAAAGGCCATTTTGTACAAGTGACAGCGTCCCAAGAAGGAGAGGTTAAATTTGGACCACGTTTTGAAAGAATCCTCCATTTGACGTAGCAAAGGAGAAAAGTTGAGTTTATAAAGGTGCGCCAAATTAGTAGGAATAGTGAGACCCAGATATTTTAAAGAGGGAAGTTGGGTCCAATTGAAGGGGAACGTCTCTCCCCAGCCACGTTTAGCCTGAGGAAAAATAGGCAGCGCCTCTGTTTTGAGCTTATTAATGAGAAATCCGGAGGCTTTATGAAAACAGTCAAACAGATTAAGAAGGAACGGCATGGCCGCTTTGGGGTTGGAAAGGTATAACAGAAGATCGTCAGCAAAAGCAGCGATCTTAAGCTCAACCTCACCGACTCGGATACCCTCAAGCTCAACGGAACGCTCAACAATTCGTATGAGGGGCTCAAGTGCTAGATTGAACAGAAGTGGGGACAGAGGACAGCCCTGACGAGTACCCCTACCTAGAGAGAACCAGCGGGAATTCACATTATTCACTGTGACTTGGGCCATAGGCAAATGATACAGTGCACGAAACATCTGTATGAAGGGCAAACCAAAATGATGGAATTTAAAGAAACTAACAAGATAAGGCCAGGAAATTCTGTCAAAAGCCTTATCAGCGTCACAACTAATCACAATGGAGGCTCTACTATTTGTAAGTTTAGCAGTAAAAATTGCGGAAATAAGACCTCTAATATTCCGCGTAGAGTGGCGGCCCTTAACAAAACCCGTTTGAGAGGGGGAGGTAAGTTTCATTAACACCGATTGGAGTCGAGAAGCCATGATTTTAGCATAAATTTTAAGATCCTGGTTCAGCAGGGAGATGGGGCGATAAGAGGACAACAAAGCAGGGTCCCTGTTGGGCTTCGGAATAACTATAATGCGGGAAGCCGTAAACTCCTTCGGGGGTATCTTTCCCTGTAGAAATCCATTAAAAACATCAGTAAGATGTGTCGGTAAGTAAGTAGAAAGCAATTTATAATATTCGGCACCCAGGCCATCCGGTCCCGGGGATTTGCCGTTAGGGAGGGACTTTATGGCAGCCGCAATTTCAGAGGGGGTGAAAGGCGTGACCAAACGTTCTCGGTCTCCAGGCGTCAATTTAGGAATACCAGCCTGGCGAAACAGGTGAAGCATCATATCAGGATCATTGGACTCCGGGGAATAAAAATCCTCAAAATAGTCAGCAAAAAGTTGCGTAATTTTGTCTGGTTCAGTCACGACCGATTGAGAACCATCACGAAGCTGAGTGACACTATGATATTTAAATTTAGAGTGGCGGATAAGGTTGCCCAAGAGCTTACCGGGCCTGTTACCCCAGCGAAAAAAGGCGTTGCGAGTGTAATTATGGGAAAGCTGTGCCTTCTCAGTAACCCAGGCATCGTAGAGAGATTTGATTTCCTTATACGTTTTCAGGGTATCAGGACTAGGACGGGTTTTGTGAGCAGCATACGCCGCAGAGAGATCGTCCGTAAGGCGGACAAGCTTAGCTTCGGCCTCCCTCCTGCGCCCCACCACATAAGCAATAATATGGCCCCTGAGAACAGGTTTAGAGGCAGCCCAGAATAGATCCGGGTCATCAAGATGGACATGGTTATCATCAGCATAGTCATTCCATTTGGCAATCAGGAATTGCTTAAACGCGTCTGAAGTATAAAGGTAGCTAGGAAACCGCCAATTACGGGACACCCGATATGAGGAGGTTAGAGAGATCTCTATCCAGATGGGGGCATGATCAGAGATTACTATCTGGCCCACGTGGGCAGCCTCCAACCTATGCAGCAATAATTCAGGCAGGAACAGGTAGTCCAGCCGGGAAAACGAATTATGGGGATGGGAGTAGAACGTGTATTGTTTGTCTGTTGGATTAAGAAACCTCCAGGCATCCCGCAAACGGAGGTGATCCAGCAAGGGTAGGGAGGAGAGCCCGAGAGGGCGGGAGGAAGGGCCAGAGACATCCAAAGCGACATTAGCCACTAAGTTAAAATCACCCCCCAAAATCACATTAGGAGCCGCAATCCCCAGTAACAGCGAGTAAACTTTGGCCAGAAAAGCGGACTGGTCAGAATTTGGGGCGTATAAATTGACAAAGGTAAAGGATTCATTAAACAATTTGACCCTAAGAATAATGTATCGCCCTTCCGGGTCAGCAATCTCTGATTCGACAACGAAAGGCAACTTATTGGAGAGGAGGATAGTGGCACCCCTAGATTTCTTGGTGTACATAGCGGAATAACAAGCGCGCAACCATGGCGCCTTTAGCGTATTTCTGACATTGTCACACCAGTGGGTTTCTTGGAGGTAAATAACATCCGGACGCATACGCTTGAGATGGGTGAGATG
Source organism: Spea multiplicata (assembly GCA_009364415.1). Lineage (NCBI taxonomy): Eukaryota > Metazoa > Chordata > Amphibia > Anura > Pelobatidae > Spea > Spea multiplicata. The sequence continues at coordinate 8,286 of VKOC01003584.1, forward strand.
GGTGAGAACTTTTTTACGCTTAACAGGGGTGTTCAAACCTTCTACATTCCAAGACACAATACGCAAGGAGGACGGCGCATCACACCTACTATCGGCTTGAATCATGACTAACATGGCAACGGAGCCAGGTTCTCACCCGATGCCCCGCGGAGGAAGAGACCGGACAAAAAATAAGCCGGAACAGGTCGGTCCAGGGGAGTCCCAGCCAGCCCTCCCAGACACCGTACAGACTGGAAACTTATTTTTAATCAGATAGTAATAAATTGGGTAAAAGCTTTCCTTTGAGGGCACAGATTGGTGAAATAAAGTCTAAAATCCAGTAATTTCAAAATCTGGCTATAATTACAATAGTAACAATTTGGGAATTCTGCCAAAGTAGACGTATTGATCCTCTTTTGATACACTTGACATATCAGAGACTCTTAACCAAAGAGAATTGTCTCTGATTAAATTTGCTTTTTTTTCCGGCAGTGCTCCGGGCAGGCAGCCAACGCCAAGCTAGACCAACCAAAGCAACGCGGGCTCGGCTTTTATTAATACAGATAATAGATGTTGTGTAACTGAGAGCTACCGACGAGAGTTATTAATGTCGGCAAGACAAAGGAAATTTCATCCGCGAGATGCAGAAGCGGATGAATCCGACTGAATGAGATTAATCGTCGGTGTGAAACACGGGAGAGCAAGCAACTACATTTTCTAACAAGCGCGTAGATAAATGTTTGCCGTTCGATATTTACTGAGTGTGAATGAATTATGGAGTAACGGACGCAGCCGCGCTCTAAACCATAAATTCAGGGTAATGTTATATGTGACTTAAATACCATAACCATAACGAGACTAACGCCACTAATGGAAATGGTGAAGACAAGACGCCTTTTGATGCTCAACGAAAATACCAGATATTATCATTAGAATTCATTTTATTTTATTCATTTTTATTTTTGAGACTATTAATACAATAATTATAGCACCAAAAAAAAATGCATGATTTATATAAAAACAAAAGCCTATATAATCTAAAGATAGCAACTGTTCACCATATTCATTGCCGCCTTCCCAGTGCAAAGTTTGGGTTTAGATCACCAAATAAACACAAATTATATATTTAATGTCATCTGAAATATAAAAAAGTTTAGACTTTTTTTGCGATGCTTCTTCCATTTCAGGAAGATATAAAAACATGGATTCTCAATCATATGGGTTTATTGGCCTTTTTTTTTAGCATAGTCATAACTCTCCCTTCAGCTACCTTCCTACGCTGGATCATTTTAGTCTTCAAAACACAAAATATATAACACTGATATAAAATAAATATGTAGACGGAACGTAGACACCTTAAATGGGAACTTCCACCAATTTTTGTCTGTATTTTTTTAATAATGCATGAAAAATGTAAGTGATACCTACTTAATGACTTTAGCTAAAAAAACCCATTATTAGTATTTTTTCACTAATCTTTATGTTTTATGCAAGTACTTAACTACCCATGATCCTTTGGTACTCGTGGAGATTGTCCTTGTGACCTGGAAGCTCTATGGAGATCGGAACACAGCAACAATTACATTACACGCAACGTAGTATCCAATGTATCAGGTTACCATGGATGCTGCAAATGGCGTCCGTCATCCATAACCAAGCCATGTAGGAAAACAAAGCAAGAATTCAACGCATTCCCAGCAAATATAATTAAAAAAAACACCTATATGCGGCATAAATATTGGGGATTCAGTCCCACTATATGGCCATATATCGCTTTCCACATCCATATCAAAGTACCCCAAGTTTGGTGAGTCCAAAAATTCTGATTCTCTGAATGATCTGAATTCATGCTCTATTGGTCATTATTATTCTAGCAGCAACCCAGGAATCTGAATTCTTAGGCCTTTTCAGCTTTTTACGTTGTGCCCCCCTCTATGTTGGTATATTTTTGTGCTGTGTGTATTTGCAGGTTCTGACCAATCTTTAGGGTTGATCAGCCCCTTCCTTTTTATCTTTGTATTATATCTATTTCTTATTATTATTTGACCAAGCTTCCGTGACCTGGAGAACCAGAGAAGTGTTGCTTCACTTGGAGACCACCGGGTCAAACCCGGAGAGTTCTCAGCTACGTAAGTCATAGTAAATTGCTGAATGGGATGTTAAGTATGTCACACCATTAAATATCTAGGGGGTAGTAGAAGTATTATTAAACGCTCTTCTACAAACACTAGACAAGCCAAAAGGCTTGCTTGTCCCACAGAAACCACAACCACAAGGGATTCTAGGTTGGCATATGCAAATAAAATTTAGTCACCTTCAGTCTCTATACCCACTTTATATATGGATCCCTTGAAAATAATAGCCTGCTGCACAGTACAGCCTTTAGACAAAACTCAGGTAAGAGGTACAATAGCCAGATAACCACTCATGAACGGCTGTTTCATCCTAAATGGGACTCATCAGTATAATGTTGTTATACTAGCTTGGGGTAGCACGAGAAATACCATTATATAAGTTATGGTGAGTAAAGGTGATAGAAAAATCCTTCCACTAAAATTAAGGTGGTAGTAGAAGCATGAGCGGTGATCTGGTTATTGCACCTCTTACCCGAGTTTTGTCTAAAGGCTGTCCTGTACAGCGGGCAATTACCTTCAGGGGATCCGTGTATAAAGTGGATATAGAGGCAAAGGATTATCATTGTTCACTTTATTTGCATGAGCCTACCCAGAATCCCTTGTGGTTGTGGCAGCACCATGAGATTTCTGAGGGAAAAACAGGCCTTCTGGCGTGTCTGGTGTCTGTAGATGAGTGTTTAATAATAATAATACTTCTACTATACCCTACAATTTTAGTGGAAGGGTTTTCCCCATCACCTTTACTCACCATAACTTATATAATGGTATTTCTCATTAAATATCTGAAAGTGAGACAACTATCAAGGCAGGGAGAGATGTTTTGTAGCAGAATGGAAAATTCCAAATTTTTCTGTTTTTGGGGAAAAGGACCTTGGTGATATTGTTCTGTTTTGTTTGCTGAACACAGAGATGTTATAAAAGGCATTGCCTCTGGCAGTCAAATTATTTCCACAATACACAATGTCCTTGTCTTATGATTAATAAATATAAAACAAAATTCAGTAGAAACCGGTTTTGCGTTCGACAGAGGTCCTCAGAGTTCAGCAGCTGGATGCAAATAGTTTATATTTCAGAAAGATTGCATTTGATAATCTTGCAATTAAACTGACCCGTGAAGTGAAAAGGTTTGAACTTTATTTCCGGTGGCTGGGAATAAAATGATTTATCTGTATTTCCCAAGATATATCTTCACAGACCCCTCCAACTTTAACATACTAAGAAATCTCACTGACAGCATTGGCATTGTATCCGGTTTGGTTATTCTGTAAAAAAATTGATCTTGTACCAACATTCATATGCTACAATGAGCATTATTTACAGGAGGAGTTGCATGTTCTTGCCTGAAACTCGCAAAATCTAATTAAAAATAACAATATCTTCAAAGTACATTTACGTATTTAGAAAATAATCATGCTACAATAAAACAAAACCAGGATCACAGTTTAAAGTCCACAACCACCATTACTTATCCTCAACACATGCTCAGGGTAATGGGGTTTAATGCAGAAAAACATATCATATGAAAGGCATAGCCTCATCCCTCACTGACTCCCATGCTGCTCAAGGGTTAAATTTAAAAACACTCTCCCACCCTGTCTGCCTATCTCCTGTCTACTAAGGAGAGAGGGGATTAAAATGCTTAAAAAATCTTTGGGGAGGCTGGACTCCATCCCATGTGTCTCCTCCTCCTTCCATTCCTATAATATGAGGGCGGTAGGGGTAGTTACATTAAAAAAAAAAAATAAGAAAATAGAAAAGCCCCACCTACCTCAGTTCCACAGATGGGGGGGAAGGGGTGAGGTCCATTATAATATTGTGAGTGCCAGAAAAGTATATGCTCATTCACTTTGAACTCACATGCCCTCACCTGAAACTTGTTATATTTTAAGTTGCAGGCACATGCAAATAACTTGCATACAACTTCAGTTGAGTCTCTGACTGGCCACTCAACTTTTTAGCGAGTAGACTCCTTATGGAGCCTTATATCCCCGTAATGCCTGTTCATAATTCTTTGACAATGCAGGGAAATACTACAGCAAAGCAGGCATCAGATCACTCTGGTAATGGCATGAAGTAACTTTCCACTCTCTGTACTGTTATAGATGGTGTTCTTGTATGCATTAAAAAATATATGAGGGCTTCACTTTAGTTCTATTAACATTATAAATGATTATGGTTTGTATTATTTTTGGTAAAGATGTGAGACAAAATTAATTAATTATATAATAATAAACAAATAAAAACTTTAGTGGATAAACCTCAATGATATTTCCAGTATATACCTTTAAGTCGCTGTGAAAGCTCACTCTCTTAATATTTCGCCCCTTTGTAGAATTTTTAACAGGGAATCGCCTAAACATCGAATAGAAAGCTAATATTATTTTTGTCTTATTATCCTTATTTAAAGGAACAGCATGCGGCTGTGTCACGAATAATAGCTTTGTTTCATACATCGCTCTCTATTGCAGTTTGCATCCATCATAGCGAAATGCCAATACAGAAACGTATGTAAAACAAAGATCTGTTTTCACGTCATTAGCATAATGAACGAGGTATGAAATGGTTTTGGGAAGGTTTGATCACAGCACAGAACAGCAGGCAACGGTGGTTACATAAGGGTTGGCTGCCACTTTACATACATTAAGGGTGATATATAAAAGCTGGTACAAAATGCTATCCCCCATAGCAAGAAATGGAATTTTCACTCAAGGTGCGCCGCTATTTTTACATAAACCCAACAGATTTGTGTAATTGTTTCTGGGTTAATAGTTTTGTTAAAATTGTAAATTTAAATGAGAATGATTAACCCAATCTCTTGAATAGTCTGAGATTCATGGCTGCATTACTATGAGAGATTAGAGAAGCGAAGAGTTAATAGAAAACACAAGACTCGACAGCCCATAATCCCCCAGGGTCCATATTACCAAATAATGGGCGACATTTCCCCCCTACATTATCTCACTTTTGCATTAAGGTGCATTAAGGAAGAAATACCCTCAATGGGGTGTAGAACCCACCTATATGTCCTCTTGAGGTCAGTGGCACTGGAGGTTACTAGACGAGAGACACATTATTCATCCTATGGCCCGGCCCCCCCATCCTGGGACCCCATCCATAACCCCTCTCCCCACCCCCTGCCCAAGGTTGTGGGGAGGTTTAAAATTAATTTAGCCCACTTTTTGGAGCCGCATATCCAATTCTATACTTCCCATTCCCTCAGTCTCCTATTCTGCGGGATGGAGGGGATTATGTTATTTAGCCAAAAAAAAAGAAAAATATCTACTTACATCCCTATCTGTAGATCCCCCAGGTAGAGGGACACAGGGTCCCTCTGTTGAAACCTTGGGTGCTTAAAGGATGAACAATTAAAAGAACTACGCAACCCCCCCCAGCAATTAAACGTACAATCTGCGGGGAAACAAACTAATTATCTTTAGGGGCTTCCAGTGTTATCAGCTGATGCCCTAGACCCCACATTTTTAAATCAAGGGGCTGCTGCTAAAAATACAAAAACCAACACTAACAAAAAAAACAAAACAAACAAAAAAAACAGGTCCAAAGAAAAATGTCTGCGCCCTATCGCATGTTTTGTTTATCCGCTCCTGGACACCAAGTGGTGAGAAGATGTATTGCACCCTCTGTTGGCTCTAATAGAAGTAATTGAGTTATAGCTTCCTACTTCCTAAATAACACCAGGATTAGATGTTTCTATTCGATAGATTCTCTTTTTCTCTTCTTGTTTATATTTTCTTCCTGCCCCAAGTGATGGTGCCCAGTCACCCGGTGTGCTGCTCCTGTGCAGATTAGGCACTGCAGCTTGCAGCCTGCAGCTGGATATAGCTGGCCACATTCTACCTGCACTCGCGAATATCTCTGTCGCCGTCACCCCAGCCTTGATGGCCTCTGCCATTATACACCCATATACTGTATAATAGTAGCTTATCTCTTTTCATACAGCAGGGCAAAAATTGGGAAAAATACTGCTTTATACAAAAAAAAAAATTTCGTAGAACTACGTGTGTCAAATAACTCCTTCTCCCTGCATGTATTCTGTGCCTAATTAAGGGAAATATGTCTCTTGTGAAGTTAGGGAAGGATATCCAGTAACATGTAGCTTTTACTTAATAACCAAAAATCCGTTTTTTTTTTTTATGCACGCCTCCCCATTATTCAGTTATAGGCTTTAAGCGCCAGCGTTCTCTCCCGGCTAATGCGAAATGACGGCATGCAATCAGTCACATCCCCGGCAGGGAGTGGACGGAGCTGCCAACCTCAGTCTGCCGCTGACGAGAGAAAGAAAAAAAAAAAAAACAAGAAATTTAAATTTATCTTTACCACTTAAAGCAAAACGTCGACTTAACCGGCACAAGCTGGAAGGTCTGTTGTTATCCTCGTATATTTTACCAATTTTTTTTTTTTTGGAGCACTCTTGTGTCAAAGCCGTAGGAATACATTTGTTTTCCTAATTCCCCCTGTGATTAACTATCCCAGAAATTACCAGTCACGCTCTGTGATTAGTTTTCTCATTAGCGCTCTAATATACATTGTAAAATGTGACACTCCGCAAGCTGCAACACCAGTACTTAGTGATCCGGTCGCACAGCCTGCAGTCGTCTGCTATTCATTTAAAGGGACAACCCAGGCGCCATATGCATTTCAATGCGTATGATAGCTGAGAGGTCTCTCCCCCTTGCAAATGCATATGGGGGGTGGTCTGCAGGGTCCTTTGCCGATTGGTCAGTTATTTCGCCTGCTGCTTGATATAGTTACTGCCAGTCAGCTTCAGCGCTGGCTCAGCAAGAATTTCCAGGGGTCTCGTGAAACACCAGACCACGAAGGAAGTGGGGAGCTGCAACTCTAGAGCTACAGCTTCCCTTGAATGTAATTTTTTTGTTGGTTTAATTCATGTGTATTTGAATACCTGGGGACTCTCCAGGACTTTCTCCCGGAGACTCCGGGTCTCAGGGTCACTACAGGGAGCCTCCAGGTTGCAGGAGCGGAGTAGCAGAAATCTCACTCCCCGCCCACTTCCCTTCCAACAATTACGCGTGTCCTGCAATGAGAGCGGGACCGCCCACTGACATCAGCGGAACCGCCCACTGACATCAGTGGGACCGCCCCCGCAACATCATCGGGACTTTCCGTTGACTTCAGCTGGACCTCCTACCCTCATCTCCCAAGGGTGAGCTCCGGGTAGCCAGAGCGAGAAAGTTCCCGGACATATATAGTTCTCAAGCTTCTGAATGTCGGATTAGGTGGGAGCCCAGGTGGAGATTCATGCAAGGACTGGGTCCTTGCTTTGAGAGCCACACATAGAGGCCTTAGTGCCTTCGGCAGGTGACATAGCATTAAAGAAAGGTCATGGTCAGCGATGAGCCAGGTCAAAAATGAAGAATCCACAATAAAGGCAGGATCGGAGGAAGAAATAGGTGCACAGTGAGTGGTGTGTCTACCTTTGGTGCTGCCCTAGGCCATACCCTGGTACTCTGTGCCTTTAAAACACGCAGGGCCTTTGAATGCAGCCTATAGAGGCGTCTGTTGCTTAAATGGGCCAGCTGTTCCGCCCCCCGGGACCTCTCATCCTAGGCCCAGTTGGCCTAGGCCAGGAGATGTCACAGAAGATACGCCTGTAGAAATCCGTATAAAATACCATAATAAGTTCGAAGCCACATCTAAAAATCTAGCGGTCGAGGCTACCTAGCTCCTGTAATTTGTCAGCCCCCGCTTTAATACGGGAAGTCGTACGTCTACCCAATTATACTTTACATTTTTAGACATCTCATAAAGCCTAACGCCTCACTCGTATATATTTGTATTCAAACACAGTTTTAAGCTTCCTCTGCTCAGACTGTGGCTTCCTATTCTCTTAATTCACGGGACCGGCTGAAGAAATGGGATTGAAAAAACATAAACCATTACGTGAACCGCTGAGTTAATTGGTTTCCTTTCCCCGGTATACAGAGCTACTCTGAGATTCATCAAAAACGAGGATTCCAGAAAGAGCTCAGTAGAGGTATTTGCATAATAATACAAAACTTGTGACTTTGCACCATTCTTATTAAATGTTATTATCTCCTCGCCACCGTAGGAAGCATACTTAAGGAGGAAAATTTACACATATAACCAAGCGACAAAAAAAATAAATTATAGGAGTGTAAGGGATAGTCGTGTAAAACCAAAATTACGGGTCAAATGTTACATTTGTGTACAAAGCGTACAGGTGCAGTAATTATTGGTGTTCCTTCCAAAGACAGCAAGCAATTCCTTTAATAATTGTCAATATTAGCGATGATTGAATGTTTCTATTTGTTTAAAAAGCTCTATGGGGCTAAGGAAGGGCTGGCACCTTATGGTGTGGAGGACATGGCCCCATCACCCTTTGCGCTACTAGCAGGCATATGTACACACACTTCCACACACAATACATACACACTCACGCTAACACACACTCCCTCTCACGCACACACACTTACACATATACATTCATACTAACACACATACACACTCATGCTCACACACACTCCCTCTGACGCACACACACTTACACATATACATTCATGCTAACAAACATTCACACTCATGCTCACACACACTCCCGCTTACGCACACACACTTACACATATACATTCATGCTAACACACATACACACTCCTGCTCACACACAAACACTTAAGCACACACATTCATGCTGACACACACTCCCTTTCACACACACATACACACATACATACATGCCGTACATGATCCTGCTGCATTCCTGCTTCTACAGGTTGGTCCTAAAGTCTTCATAAAGGGCTGGTCTCTGTGGATTAAAATATCCACAGGAACATTTTTTTAATGGAGGATGATCATTGAATAATATGGCGAAATGGTTTTTTTTAGGCTTATTTAGTTATAATTCTGTAGTTCTTAGTTCCAGTTCGTTCCATTCCATCTCACGCGGCGTTTAAATTTCAATAACGCATTCAAAGAACAAAACTATATTTTAACCCTGGGTGAAAAATATACCATCTGTTCGTAATTTTATACAAAGGATAGATTTTTTTTTCAAGGACTTTCTTTAGCTACGGATTCTACTCTGGATGAAGCTATAGATACTTGAGCTGTCCACGATGCCTCTTCAATTAAGAACATCTATAACGTCACCCTTTAAATTTATAAAGCACATTCTGAAATACAATAAAAAACATTAAAAAATATTGATATAGAAGGAGAAGTGGGCCCTGGGAGCTTACAATCTATTGGACTTTTAATAAGAATGCATGTTTGCTATACATATCTTTAGTTGAATTGTGGATGCCCTGTTTTAAGGGCGTCCAAGTCATTAGGAAAGAGCTTCTATTGAAATCAGTTGGAACACTTTTTTCACGCATGTGGACAGCTTTATTAGACCCCCACAGAGCCAGCGCTGAGCTGATTGGCTGAAACCATATTATGTGCAGAAAGATAAGGGACCTCCCAGTTATCGTACGCATTAATGTGTAGATCGAACCAAAGCTGTCACATTGTGGCACATTGTGCAATAATTCACTCATATAGGGGACGCAGAACATCAACGTTTTTGCTACATCTGCTGGGTATTCTAACATTCCCAGAAGACTAAAAATCTATAATTACACCGCCATAGAACGTATTATGAAAATTAGATATTAAGGAATACCCTACGGTTGGGTTTTTAAGAGATAAAATAAGAAATCAGATGTACAGCTGAAGTTCTTAAGCTAAGTTGTCTGCAAATCCATAAGCCATTAAGGCTCCTTGGGGCCAACTGCGCCAATGGGAGCACGACTGTCCCTTTAAATGCTCTCCCCTTCGACAGTCTCTTCACTGGTTGTCTCTACATCTTCAGGATCCAATTTTCTGACTCTCACCTTTAAAGCGACCGTCCCACCTATTTCTCCAAATCTAATCCTGCCCCTGTCTCCACACTCATCTCATGATCTTCATCGGCTCTCCTCCAGTTTCTTCCTCTCGCAGTTGTGTACAGGATTGTATCGGACGCCCTACAGCCATCTTATCTGACTCTCCACTTGCTTCCAGTCCTGCCTCTGTCTCACCTTTCCTATCCTCACTCCTAGGGGGGCAGATCACATTCTTGAGCAACAACCCTCCGTCCGGTGCGCCGACGCTCAATGGGCTCTTTACAAAAGAGCTGTCTCATTTACAACCACCATGGACATCCTTTAAGTCGTGGTGCTCTGTGGCCGGTGAGAACGGTGGCCAAGGAGGAGGTGGTTGGGTCTGCTGTCCTGGGTCCGGCCCAAATATTCCTCTGATACGGCTCTACAGAATAGGATGGCGATATATAAGTCAATAATAATAATAACAATTGTGTCTTCGTTGCCGGAGCCCTGTGAATCGGGAGAAAGAATAAAAAGGCCGATATTGAATGTAGCGAGATTACGGCTGTTAGTGAGATAAGTAAAAAATGGAGCAAAAATATACATAATTAAACTAACACACGCCATTACATATTTAGAAGCCACATTCGGTTATTTGGAGAGAAATAAAGCTGCATTACGATAAAGCAGATGCCGCACGTGATCGGCTTCCGTGAACATGAACGATAATGTGGATGACGGCCGTCGGAGGAGAGTATGTGGCTTAACAAGGCACAGCTGTCGGGAGCGAGATAATCAGACGCCATGCTGCGCGGGAAGATAATGGCCGCGCTTCCCATCTGTAAAAACCCTACTCTGCGAGAACCGCCAGCAATAGGGCACGCAAAAAGGGCTCTTTAACCCCGTAAGTGCTGGAGGTGGTGTGCGGCCCGGCATAAGCTACTTCAACCACGCTCTGTGGTGTGGAACTCAACTCCCATCTCACTTTATTCAGTACCTAAAAGAAAGTTGATTCATTTGCTTTGTTTTGATTACCCTTCCGTGTTTTATTATTTGTACTTTAGTCTGTCTAATAAGTATGTGGAACTTTCGATATGAGCTGACCTTGAGACTCTTAATATTAACCCTTTACTAGCCCGTTGTGCAAATTCTATGTAGCGACTCGCTAAACGTGTTACCCGAATTTGCTCTAATACCGGCCCTCATGGACACCTTGGTTTGTCGTTTTTTTAAAGATAAACTTAATTGAGTCACCTGCTCCACGTCTCCAGGTCACCACCAAAAAACTCTGGGTCACGGGAAGCGCGACCCACACATTTCCCAATTAAACAGTTGTGCGTCCCGCGACGCCAGCGGGAACGCCCACCACAAAATTGCCATTTTTAGTTGGTTTTTTTTTTAAAAAAACCCAGCAATTCTCAGCACCCGTTAAAAACAGTAAAACACATATATAATAAAACCTTTAAAAGGGACTACTGGATCTTGTTTGTTATAATAACTCATTTATGTTCTATTATATTTATGTTTTATTTTCTTCTTCCAAGGAGACCAACGATTAAGGTTTGAGTCTTTACAGCAGGAAAAAACGGGCAGACTAGACTGGGGCCGAATGGGGCCGATCTGCCGGAACATTCTGTGTTATACCGACAAACAGCCCACCAAAGAAAGTATATACACCTCTGCCCTGAAATTCTGCGGCGTAAAAGTGCGTGTTTATAAAGAAAAAGAAAAAACGAGAACATTCTTGGCTTCTCTACAGAAGTCTACGTTATTAGTCACAAGCTTGGAACAAAAGCTACGGGGCCAAGTCCGCTCTACAGTAATGAGAAAACGTTCCGAAAACGGCAACTGCGAGAACGAGCCGGGCCCGGCGCATGGATTAAACTGCAGCCCGCGATGATAAAACACTTCATTTTCGGCGTCTCAATTACCGAGCGCAAGTTCCACCGGAGCACTTAAAGGAACGCTTTGCGACTTCCACCGGAGTATCAGCTAAATGGGGTACAATGATCGCCGCCATTAAAGGGAATTTGGAATGGATTTTTAATGACGGTGGGACGTTGCCAACGCTCTCTCTCCAACGCCTGATTTACACCTTAATTGGAACCGGCAGAAAAAAAGAAAACCCCTCGTTGTTGTAGATGAGAAATGGAGAACGCGGACTTTGGCTTCCATTAACTCACCTTAACCCCGGAGCTTCTCGGGGCCGCAGATCGTTAGGAAGTTTCAGAAGATATATTGATCCGCAGGGAGCGGGGGCCATCTGGGCCGGGGATCCCTCTTCTGTCTATAATACTGCACAGAATTGGAGAATGTTCGCTAACAGCAGGTTAATGTCCTAAAATAGTGCACAGAACGCTCTCTCTTTCTCTCTCTCTCTCTCTCTGTCTCTCTCTGTCTGTATCTCTCTGTCTCTCTCATCTCTTTCAAATGTACCAAATTTTGGTAAATTCTGCAATTCGTAGGAAGCTCTGAAAATGAGGACAGACCCCCTCCCCCCACAAACTGGACAAAAACCAAGCAAAAAGCTCTGAATTTTCATCCAAAATTTGCCAGTCTCACACTCTCAATCACTCTCTAACGCTCTCATTTTAGTTCACTCTCTCTCTTTCCCCACCTTCTCTGCAGACCACTTCTCCTTCTGTATCTTCTTCCCCATCTTTTCCTTCTTCATCTTCTATCTTTTATCTTCTCCTTTCTCTTCTCTCTTTTCTATTTTATCTCCAATCCATAATCCGCTATCTTTTTTTTCTCTTCTGCATCTCCGCGGACATAACCCGACGGGAACCAATCAGGGAAGAGGGCGTCATCACAAGCACCGCCATATTTCCCTCAGTTCACATGAGGGCAGAATGACTGCGATTTGCGCTGACGTCCTCTCCCCTACTGGAGGATCACAGAGATGACATCACAACAAGCGCCGCCATAATACACACAGTCGGCACTAAGACTCAGACCTTAACCAGTCATTAGTCTCGTCTTAGATTCAAGAGTCATACACCTATCGCATGCATGTTTTATACCCTCACTGGATTACCCTCTACCACTTCTGCTGTGAGGATGTTCTACTTATCTACCACCCAAATCTTTTTTATGCCTACTAAGGAATGTCTGGCCTTCCAGTATGAATAGAACCTAAACATCATTAACCTTTGCCGCTCTTCCTCTACGTTGGATGTTAACTTTCATAGGCCGCAAATACATAAAGAAAAAAATAAATGTGCCGCTTCCTGCGGTTGATGGTTTCGGCGGATATTAAGGTCTCTTCGATGTAGCATCACAGCTCCTTGCACACTCAACCGCTGATCTGTGAAATGGGAATAGAAAGAGCAGTCGGCTTCCAGTCTCGAGCTGTCTGCAGATAATGAGGATTTTAGAACTTTAGAGCCGCCACGCGATTGGGAAAATCTCTTTAAATCAGAATCTTAGGACTCTGTAACTCATTCAGCGCCAGAAACGAGCCCTGAGTTTATTCCACAAGGAACCATTTTAATCTGGATCGAAAGACGGAGACGGCACCAGGAAGCCCTACTGGAATTCCTTTAAAAGGGAACTTTCACCAATTTTCTTATGACTATTATCAGATAAAAAAAAAGTTTTCAAGAATATTTCTGTTCTTTTTTTTACCCCAGTTGTAGTTTTTCCCCCCAAATATAAAGTTTTCAGGCAGCTGCATATCAGCCGTTTGTATGATTCTCGCTCTGTTATCTGAGCCCCGATCTACTAAACCCCCTGACTCCTTATCATCATACCTGGGAACTTGTGGGCTACCTGGGGCCTACCCTTGCGGGACACGGACAGGATGGTCCTGATGATGTCAGAGGGCGGTTCCGCTGATGTTGGGGACATTCTAACTATTGTCAGTGGGCGTTCTCGGTGACAAAACTGGAAAACCCAGATTTAAAATGGGTGGGAAGTGGGGCTTCTCAGGACCCCACTCCCGCGACCCAGAGGATTCGAGTGTCGACCTGGAGAACCAAAGAAGAGGCGCTTCTCCAGGTGAAACCTGGAGAGTTCCCAGGTGTGCTCATCATACTTCCCGGACAGGTACAATAGAACGTCTATTTCTCACTGTAAATCCTTTATTGACCCTGAAATATATAATTATAAAATATATAATAATTCTAAGTAACTTCAAGTAAAAATTGAAAACTTTATTTAGAAGCCTATGTGTTAACGAAGTTTAACTATGTATTATGAAGTGCCCACTCACGCAAGCTTGTCCTCCAAGAAGGTCTGAGGTAGCCCTCCATGATGCGTAATTAATTTGGTGGGCTTTACGGAATGTCAGCTCATTGATTTAACTACGTTTTATGAACTGAATTAGAAGATTTGAATGATTCCGTTGGCTCCGACTCAATAAATAAACCATTATATTTAAAGGTAAACAGCATAATTATAATATTTTATGGTGACAGCTTCATTGTACAAAACACATTTATGAGTTCATTTACGCTTTAAGAGGAGAAGAAAGCGATCAGACAGATTTAACTGACAAGCTAGCAAAACATTTCAGGATCTTGATTCAGATTCAGCCTTCGCAAGACGAGAACACTTTATGAACTGAGACGGGGCTTTGCGAAGATGATTACCGGCACCAAGTACGTTATTCATGGCTCCGCGAGGGCCGAAGAGCGTTATAATATTTACTATCCCACCAATTTACTATACCTTTTTTTATATTTAGGGCCAGATATTCATCTCAAGCAGATCGAGGTACTCATACTCACTAGCGATGTACATAGTTGTTTAGTGAATAAAGCGACATGCCCATTAAGTTAACCCCCCCCCCCGCTGTTGATCCAGATTAAGGCAATAACCCCCCATTGAAGCAGCTTCCAATCAGGACAGATCCAGAGCCTGACTTTGGGAGGGGCACTCACACTAGCACACACATCCACACACTCACACTAACACATGTAGACACTCAACAATAGTGCATATTCACATAAACAAACACACACACTAACATACTGGCACAATCACATGAATACAACTAGACATTCAACATTAACATAAATACACCCAGCCACTCACACTCACACAGATCCAGATGCTCAGACAAGTACACAGATACTCAAACTAACACACCCAGACACTCACACTACTACACATGCACACAGTTGCTCAACCCTAACACACATTCGGACTAATACACATGTACATCAACATTCACACTAATATGTGCACTAACATGCCCAGACACATACTAACATACCTCATCCACTTAGTTACCCCAACATACACACTAACATACCCAGACACACTAACATACCCAGACACACTAACATACCTCATACACTAACATAACCCAGACAACCATACCCAGAACATACCAGACAGACACACTAACATATACCCATACATACCTAACATACCTCATACACTAACATACAGGATACCCAGACACACTAACATACCCATACGACACACTAACATACCCTCAACACTAACAAACCCCCAGACACACTAACATTAATCCTCATACACTAACATAATACACTAACATACTCTACCCTATACCATAGACACACTAAACATAACATACCCACACTACATACTAACATCATACCTACCTCATACACTAACACATACCCACACACTACATACATATACAGACACACTACACCCTCAACACCATACTCATACACTAATTATACTCCATACACTAACATACCAGACACACTAACATCCTAACATACCTCAAACTAACATACCCAACACACAAACATACCCCAGACACACAAACATACCCAGACACACTAACATACCCAGACACACTAAACCATACCCAGACACACTAACATACCCAGACACCAGACACACTAAGACACACTAACATACCCAGACACACTAACATACCTCATACACTAACATACCCAGACACACTAACATACCTCATACACTAACATACCCAGACACACTAACATACCCAGACACATGCAACTTACTTACCTTGTGAAGCCTTAATTAACTACACACGTTTAAAGTCTTTTAAAAAAAAAACAGTTTCCCGTGCACAAAGGGTTAATAATTACCCTTCACAGTCGTATAGCATGGTCTTTATTGTCACTTGCTCTTTTGCTTCACCACTTAGTAGATAAACCCCCAAAACAACTTTTATCAACAACAATTGCCCTTTATTTATTTTTTATTTTCTGTTATCCTTAAAATGGGCTTAAACAACACAAAAAATAAAATAAAATAAAGAATTGGTGAAGAATGAACCCGTTTTCAAACTCCAGAGAGAATAAAGTCGATTTGGAACTCCGGTTAAGCTAATGTTTTTGTTTTTCGCTTGCGACTGCGACTTTCCTTCTTGAAAGTAATGCTATTCCGACATCGCAAAAATGGCATTTAGCAGCCATAATATAAGACAAATTATTCAGCAGAGCGGAAAGATACATTTTAGTACAAACAGAAGGCATTTGTCTTTGATTTATGGAAAGACGGATACATATTTTCTTGTTCCCAGGTTCCTCTCTATGTCCAGGTGATTTTTTTCATTTGGAAAATGACTGTGGCTTCAGATTACATTTCGCTGATTGTACCTACGGCAGAATATATCAATCCACAAGTTCAATTTGAAACCCCGCATTGGGGAGTTGATCGCGAGTTCGTTACCATCTGACTCTTGGTCTTTACATAGCAATAAAAAGAAAGAAAATTCTATTTTTCTACTTAACCCTTGGTGATCAGCTTATATTACATCATAATATAATACATTTGTAAGTAATGAGTTTGTCAAAGCACCATTCAAAAGTGGAACACTGTACATAGAATCTGCCGGCCGATCGGCCCCATTCGGCCCCATTTAGCCCTACTCTGCCTGTTGTTTCTGCTCTAAAGACTCAAACCTTAATGAAGAAGGTCATAGAAAGAGTGTTGGTTCCAACCACAGACCGGTAAGGAAATTAACTCCTCCGACTGGGTGCTGCAACACCTCCACAATCCCCAACAAACGAAAAACCCAAAAACTTGCTCCAGCCGACACCGGAAAACACGAAAGGATACCAGTCCACTAAATCATTAAATAGTTATTTGTAGTCCCTGGACAGATATAAATCAGAAATACACAATAAAAGTAACGCTAAGTCAGCAATTTTTTGCCTGAACCTTCGGCTGGCCTGATATTGACTTCATCTCTTTTTGTCCTGCAGAGTAACACCACTAAAAGACATAAAAACCAGCTCTTCTGATTCAATAGAGTTCTCTCTGGCCTGTCTTAAACTTAAGTATTTTTTTAAAAATACCAGAAGCAGGTTATCCCAAAGGTCCAAAACCAACAAATCAGATGTAACATTCTAAACAATAACTTGAATCTGAAGCCAGAGGTCAACCGAGTGCTGATCTGCTGGACCACAGGTTAAGGTCCACCAGATCAGATGTAACATTCTGAACATTCTAAACAATAACTTGTATCTGAAGCCAGAGGTCATCCGAGTACTGATCTGCTGGACCACAGGTTAAACTCCACCAGATCAGATGTAACATTCTGAACATTCTAAACAATAACTTGTATGTGAAGCCAGAGGTTTTCCGAGTACTGATCTACTGGACCACAGGTTAAGGTCCACCAGATCAGATGTAACATTCTAAACAATAACTTGTTATTCCAGAGGTCTTCCGAGTCATTAATGCGAAATTTTGCGACCTCAATAAATTAAAGACAACCCAGGAGACACAAAACAATTGTGAAGATGACCATACTAATTATAATGAGTGTCAGACCAAGTCCACAGATGGTCCTAAATTGGCTTAGGCGATATGTAACACATGTGCATAATGGACCATGTGCTGGCTAGGACTTCATGGGCAGACCAGATCTCCGAAGGTTATGGACAGGATGAAGGAGAAACTCGAGCAAAACATTTTAACGATAATCTTTCTTTGACGTTTGACTCTTTGAATGAGACGTTGAAAGGTTTAGCGTTTTAGTTTCCATGCGGAGTCGCCGACTAATTTATTTTGCAAAGCTATTTTTGGCTTTTGAAGTTCATCTGCTTTTGAAGACAGAGGTGATAACTGCATTGTAAGATGATGGGATGAATTAGCAAGAAGATTGTTTATTTTGTCTGGCATCCATTTAATGCACAAATAAGATCATCAATCATCAGCCGTAAAGGAAAAAAAAAAAAGAAAAAACAGTTTAAAAAAAAAAAATGAACAACACTCCTTCGACATAGATCATTACACACAGGAATTTATTTTATGCAAAATGTAGAATAAAAAGTCGATCCATCAAGGAGATGAATGGGATCAGGCAGTTTGTTTATGTCTAAATGTATATACGATATCTTTACCGCCGTGAATTGTTGGTTTAAAGGGAATATTTGAGAAAATTCACGTGTTTGGAAATAAAATACCGTAATATAACAAGTGGAGGACCCAACAAACTAGTGCAACACAGATTAGTGCATATTGTGATGCATTGTATTGTAGTATTTTAACCCCTTAAGAACAATGGGCGGTCCTTAAACCCATTGAAAACAATGCATTTTGAGCCCGTACATGTACGGACTTTGTCATTAAGGGGTTAATTGGGGTTGCCTGCTTTTGCCAAGCTGTTCCCTGGACGCTCATGGGGTTACAGTACATAGAGTTTGATGGCAGATTAGAAACACTCTTCCCATCTAGCCGCCCATCATTCCTGCTGTAAAGACTCAAACCTTTTCTTAGGTTCAGGAGCCATATGCCTTGAGTCTTCTTGACCTTGAGTTGGCACTTGAGTTGAGGTGTTCAGGATAACTCTTCAAAATTCAAAATTAGTAACTTATCTGTTCACTAATGACAACTTGAGTGCTCAGCTTGTCTTAGTTTAAGCTGTGATGGGGCAATTCCAGTTGGAACCCCTAGTAAGCTGACCTACTCATGGTCCCCTTTCAGCAGAACAGATGAACTCCCCATGGGAGTCAAGGTTGGTGACAACATTAAGAGCCAGCGTTAATCTAAGGAATTTCCTGCCCCATGAATCTCTCCCATTTCTTCTCCCAACCTTACAGAGTCTACTACATCAACAACCAGCAACTTAACAGCGGGGGAGAGATAACATAATGGGAATGAATAATCACGGAGATTCTGAGAAAAGGAATGAAAGTGGATGTGGTCGGCAGAGTAGCTGAGGAAACATTTAAAGCGCATGAGAGAGAATGAACGAGAATGAGCGAGTGAGAGTGAGTGAATGTGGATTTTTTGCTTTGCTTTCGTCCGATTCGTGGAGGGGTCTGGCGTTGTTATCAGAAAAAACCTAACACAGAAAAAAATAATCATTTTTTTATTTTAATGATTTGTATAAAGCCGTACTAAAGAATAAACATGGAAAATAAGATTTCAAACACAGTCTCCACTGGCTAATTGCTTATTATTTGATGTGATCACATCTTGTTGTTCTAAGGAGATGAAGCCAGGAGATGCAGAATTAAACCCGGCAGATAGTCTGTTATTATTTGGTATCGTTTATTTCTCACCAACATCACGCTTTGTGTATTTTCTCTGTTTCATATTAAACATAAAATAAAATTTACTTTTAAATGACAGTATATTCTTTAGATTTACTGTCTGATTGTTAAGAAGGAATTCTAATCAGAACTCGACGAAAAGTGGGGGTTGATTGATAACACACTGACAGCACTGAATAACGGATATATATAATATATAATGTAAAATATATCATCAACTTTTACTTAATATATGACACTAATATACAGTGTACATTCTGGAGTCTGCCTACCTAGGAAATATATACTGTTCTAGAACAGAAAAAAAAGTTTTTTGGGAAATAAATAAATAAATAAATCCAGATAGGGAGCTCTTAAATATTTTGTCAAAATTTACCAACATTTAATACTGCTTTAATTCATTAAATAATAAGATTGCTATTATTATTATTATATTATAAATAATATTATATATTATTATAGTTTATTTTTTCGTTATCTTTAATGAGTCGAAATACAGCAAAGCTGTAGATTAGGCAATTAGTGGTCTAAAATTAGACTTTTTTTTCCCGAATTTCAAAGAGAATGCGAGCAGTACATTAAACTCATGGACACAGGTGCGTATTTACGCCTAGTTAGCTAATCTCTTCCTCAACCTAACCAAACGTGCTAATCATCCGAGTGCTGACTTGTATTTCATACAGACCCCAGTCGCGTCCCTCAGACCCACCTTGTCCGCCGTAGACAATGTATTATTTTTTTTTCTTTTCCAGATGGAGGAACGTCTGGTGTGGCGCATCTGTCAGGCCCGTCATTTAATTAGGCATCAGGTTAATTTGTTCACTTTTTGGGCAGGATTAGCAAAGCGCAAAAGGTACTTCTGTGCTTATGGAGTGATGGATGGGGTGTTTGTGTGGACGGCTGCGATATTATTCACAGGCGCACAGCAAAAAACGGAGCTACATCATCCGTGACAAATGAACAGAAACTAGGCTGAAGGTTTTATGGTGAAACATACAGATGTTTAATTTAGATACTTAAATCATGTAATGATTGGTGCAACCTGTGACCGTTAAAGGACACCCTGTTGTCCCAGGGAGCAACCCTAACAATGAAAGAACGAGTACCTTAAAAAAAGTGCTTAGTTTACAGAGAAGCTGAAGATCCAGAGCTGCAACTTTCCCTTTACTCTGTGGTCTTACTTTTCACACCACTGATCAGTGGCAGAAAAGCGCATTCCCTTTAAAGATTTTATGAAACCTATGTACACATTTAGAACGATATGCTAAAAATGAATGTGGGGGCATATTAAAAAAAAATGCTCCATGTGGGACAGCCCTTGCTACAAATCTTCCAGGGTTTTACAAGAGCAATCTTATGAAGCCAAGCCATCTTCTAGAGCACTTAAGAAGAAAATCCAAATAAACATTAGACCTGTGTAAATGGATTAAAAATGATTTAGACAATTTTTTGTTTCGTTTTTGGTCCATTTGTTTTCGAACAACAAATTTTGTTTGAACAAGAAGAGTCAAGAGAAGAAGAGAGGAGACAGAGACATGGAAGCTGTCAGTGGAGAAGGCAAGGGGTCATTGAGAGAGTGCATGAGAGAGCGTGAGAGTCAGCGATTGGGTTTTTGTTTTCCAACATTTCTATGAATTGGCAAATTTCATTAAAATTTAGAATTGTATTATACGAATGTACAAGTCTAATGAACAGTGATTTGTCTCTACTGACTAAGTCAAGGGGTTGTTTAAATTAATGGTTTACACATCTGACAAGGCTAGACACCAGTCGCATGTACTTGCAAAACCGCAAACTTGCTAATCCGTGGCTTTATGTTTTATGGGTTACAGGTGAGGGCATGCGATGTGCTAACTTGTGAAGGTGGGGATATTTCAGAAATACCCAACAGAAAAAAAGTTATCATTAGGAAAAGTTAAGTGACATTTACAGAGGTTTATCATCTTATCCGGTCCCTCAGCTGCCCGCACATCTCGTGAAGATCTGTTTCTCCCGTTAAGCACCGAGGAAAATGTACTTTTGAAGAGCAATACTTTGTGGATCAGCTTTTTAGACACCTGTTACATACCGTTTAGAAGTTTTTTCACCCCGTGACCTATGGTGTCCGTATGCACGCCAAGCCAAACACACTTGGGGTTATCTAGAACTTGCAATTCTGGTACTAAGTTGTAAAAGTTGTCTTGTTACCATAGAAACTAAGGAACATTCTATTTCTTTCTCAATATGGTAGAGATAAATGTATTTTCAGTACACAGGTACACAGCAGAAAACAGATTTACATGATACGTATCCAACATCATAAATGTTTATGTCATCACGCTGTCCAGAAAGACTTACAGATCATTTTTTGCTTGAACAAAAAAAACCCCCAATAACAACAAAATAAAAATGGAACATTTTACAATAATTAACTTTATTGCTGCTACATTAGGAATGAAATACATAAATATATTGCAAGACTGATCCCCACGATAACTACCGTATATATATATACATAGATCAGAGCTGCAGGATATTTGGCATATTTTTGTAGCACGTTTTAAGTTTTCATCCAGAAAACCTTGATAATGTATTCCGTAAAGAAGCCATCAAAGGGAAAGCCGCTGGTGTCTCACTTACCTTAACCCGAGGATCTTCTGATTCTTGAGGTCAAACTAAGATAAAGGGGATCAATATCTTTGTTAAAAAAAAAACATAAGTTTATAACTTCTTCGGGTATCCTCCGTAACATTTTTATTTCAAGGGACATTACAAGAGAGACCAACCTGCCGGGTCCTCAGCCTATACCTGATACATATATCAGCATTAAAGGATATCTGGCCTGTTTTTCAGACATTTTTGTAAAGTTCTTCTTCCACAGAAGGGACTAAACATTGCATAACGTACTTGCAAAAAAGGGGACATTTGGGCTCCGGCTCCTCAGAGCCTATACCTGAAGTACGTGGCCAGAACTGCCCAATGACGTCAGTAGACGGTCTACTACCCTCTGACCTTGGTAGGTAGTCCCGCTGACGTCGCGGGAAACATTTAAGGGGGAGAAGAGCATAGAATGGGGCATATCAGTACTCCTCGGAGTCTCCAGGAGAGTTCTCGGGTATACGTATTTGGGTTCCATAGAGGACCTTAGAACCTTCTGATTCTCGAGGCCAAACTGAGATGGTGGGTTTCTCCAAATAAAGGACTAAACACTGGATACCATACGGGGGCTCCTTAGAGAACCCAACAAAATCCAATTGTCTCTCATGCTGTACCCTAGAACCTTCTGATTCTTAACCCCTTAAGGACAATGGGCGGTCCTTAAACCCATCGCAAACAATGCATTTTGAGCCCGTACATGTACGGGCTTTGTCATTAAGGGGTTAAGCCAAACCTTTTTAACTCTATACTGTAACATTTTCATTCCTGGGGACAATGTTTCACACATTAAGGGGTTAACGTAGGATCTGGGAAAATTAAACTCAGTCTGATTAAATGACCCATTGAACCAGGATAGTAAAGTTTTTCCTCCAAAGCAATCTGGTCTCTCGACGAAATATTTTTTTTCGCTTGAATAAATTCATCGGAGGAAATGAGCAGAAATATTTAATGGACACCCTGTTTGATTATATTTCCTGAAGCTCCGGTTACAACAAAAGGTTTATGGAAAAGACCAAAAAAAAGTTAATTGGAAGATAAAAATATGATTCGAAAATAATTAATAAAATACCGTCGTGCCATGCAAATCATGGATAGCATATCAACGGCAACCATTGGTACGCATAAAGATTAGATATTAACTCGTCCCCGATATTTGAATTAAGAAGAAATAATGATCCCTGGGCACTTCTAATATTCTCATTAAAAAATAAGACCTCAGGCATCGCAAAATAACCCTGAATGAGATGTAACGCGTTTCAAGGCAGAGTCATTTCATGACGAGAATACGATTTCTAATTCCTGGTGGTCAGAAGGCAAATTATGCTTATGAGGGACTTGCTAATAGATTAGCGGCAAATACAATAAATACAATTACCTTAAATGACTAAATTGGAATCTTTGTGCCTTGCTGGGTAGTTTAAGTAGAACCGGATCTATTCTTGACTTAACCCCTTAATCATTATTATTATTATTTATTATTTTATATAGCACCATCAAATTCCGTAACGCTGTACAATGGGTAGACAGGACATAACAAGTAGTAGGTAACATAAATGGACTAACAGAGACAACAGGTGAGGAGGGCCCGGCTCAAACGAGCTTACAGTCTAGAGGGTTAATGACAAAGCCCGTACATGTAGGGGCTCAAGATGCATTGTTTTCAATGGGTTTAGGGACCGCCCATTGTCCTTAAGGGGTTAAATCAGTAAAGAAAATAATTACAAGGAGTTTTAAGGACAGTTTAATGCCTCACCAAAGAAAAATTAGTACTTTAATATATAATTCTTTTAAAAGGTTAAAATAAATTATAACATAAAAAAAATAATAAAAATAATATTAATATTAATTTAATGCTCACCATAGAAAAATGCATATACCTTATAAGTACTTTAATATATATTCTTTTAAAAGGTTAAAATAAATAAAAAATATTAATAATAATAATAATAAATAATAATAATACCTTAAGGAAAAGCTGGCAGCTCCTCGCCCTCCTCGTCTGATAATTTCTGGCCACTGATTGGCTGCTTGAAATATCAGAATTTTTTTTTTTTGTGCGTGTGCATGGGTTTTATTTCTTTTTTTTTTTTGTGCGTGTGCATGGGTTTTATCTTTTTTTTTTTTTTGGTGCGTGTGCATGTTTTATTTCTACCTACCGGTCGCAGCCGGCTTTATTAATCACGGAGGTGATTCAGCAGAGGGTAGATTCAAAGGAGGGTAGATTCAAAGGAAAAAAAAAGATTTTTATTGCTTAAAAACATTCACAATCAGAGAACATTCGTGACGAGACGTCAGACCCCACCACGATGTTCTCTGATTGTTTTTTTTTCCTGAAAATGTGTTATCTGTCATCAATAAAGCCTGCATTGAGGCAACGCGGACATTTTATTTGAGGCAAACTTACAAAAAAATTCTGATGCGTTTGAACGCTTCCTTATCTCCTACGTTCCTGATAAATGATGTTCTAGAACAGAAAGTATCCAGGGAGAAAAGCTAATCATTTGAACATCTAAAGTAAAGTTCCTTTGAATCTACCCTCTGCTGAATCACCTCCGTGATTAATAAAGCCGGCTGCGACCGGTAGGTAGAAATAAACCATATATAAAACTTCACGCTGCGCGCGGAAAGCAACTTAAAGGGGGGGCTGTCACAGCTTGTGGCTTAAATAAATGAATTAGAACTCCCTATAGCTTGTGCTTTTTTGGTTTGTGAGCCGCTGTCATTGCGATTTTGCTCCCAGTGTGTTATGGTTGATTTCCCTGCTTGAATGCAGGTGACTCAATTAAGTGTAGTAGACCCCTTTGGTTAATACATTTGATGAGTCACTACATCTGCTTGAGTGGCTATGTCTATATAATGGACCATTGAAGGGTTAATATTTAAGGGTATGCTGATGGCGTCCGTGCTGCCGGCAGCTGGATATGTGCGGCCACGAAAGCTGCCCTCCTTCTCCGTGGTCCGACTATTCCTCCCACTGATTGGCTTTTTGAAGCAGCCAATCAGTGGCAGGAAAGTGCTTCTATTGAAATGAATGGGAGCACTTTCCATCCGTGCACACAAGGGTACGAATAGTTAATAAAGTGTAAGAGATGGGTTAATCTAACTTCTGTACTTACCTTTAGAAGAAGCTGCAGCTTCATTCATGGTGTAATGGTTCATATGACTGATTGGCTGCTTGGAGGTAGACATTTTTTTGTTTTTTGAGGACTATTTTTCTTGTAAGTGTGATACTTTTTTTTAGTTTTAATCAAAGATTCCACCACCCGTCGGAGGAGGGCCATGAACACAACGTTCCGAATTACAACCCCTCGAGGCAACAACAACAACGGACTCTCGACTCTTACAATTTTTGGCTCTTTCTGTAATTGTTGCATTCAGCGTGGAACGAGCTCAGAGGCAGAAACGTACATTATAATTCACTTCTCTATATGCACTAAAATTACGGCCCTCATCAATCACAATGACGACGCGGTGACCTTTCTGTGCCGATCCTCTTCATTAGAATCCAGAACTCACTTAGTACATACCGCCGGCAGGATGGGACTGGGCAGCGCCGCCGGCCGTGCCCGGAATTATAATACACCGCGTTCTAAATACACTATCACAAATTGTAATTGATAACTCCGTCTTCGCTGCTATTACCCAGGGCAATCACATTAATAAAGAATCAGGGAGGCTCTGAAGTTTACCAAAAGAGCTTGATTTTTAACCCTTTTGTAGACAGCCGCTTTCCTGAACTGTCCATGCAATTTTCACGCTTTGGTCCGGCCTATTTATACTTTTTATCAGGGTTTTGAACCCAATCTCGTGGTCTTGGGGTAAAATGAGCAGATTCTCATCCTGACACAGGCTGGAGCCGACTCCTTCATGGTTTCCTCGGATTTAATGATATCTGAGCATCCCGCTCCGTGCTTTTCTCGCTGTTTTATCACAGCTGAAATCCCTGCTGGAAAACAGGTGAATTTGTTCACAATACCTTCACCACTAGAGGTCCAACTATTAATACAACCTTACTAATGGTCACTGCAGTAGAATCTATGTGTTGAATTATTAATGGGTTAATATTTGAACAGTCTTATAGTCATAGGTTAAACATATGTGTGATCACATATTGCCAATATGCAATATGCAAATGTAATATTTAAATTACATCTGGGTTATTTGTATGTAATTAAATCAAATGTATTATTATTATTATTATTATTAATGTTTATTATTATTAATATCATATTTGATTGTGTTCCATTCATTATTATTATTATTAGTAGTAGTATTATTAATAATGTTTATTATTATTATTATATTTGATTTTATACCATTCATTATTATTATTATATATCTTTTATTTATACAGCCCCAACAATGTACGCAGCCCTTATTATTATTGTTATTTAAACAGAGACGACACAGTATCCCACCGTCTTCCCCATCAAACTACAATATGAAATATAAAGACAGATTCGGTTACTATTACTAATGATATCCGAAATAAAATTAAATAGTGTGCTTTGAGACAATATCTATCTATCTATCTATCTATCTATCTATCTATCTATCTATTATATATATATAATATAAAGTATATATATATATATGTAGATAGATAGTGTGTATATAAATATATATATATCCTTGCCTTTGCACAACTACATGTTGTAGAAAGTGTTTGAAAGGAGCACTTTTCTGCTTTTAAGCAACTATTTAGTGATGAAGAAAGTTGGAGGAGACGTTCTTCTGTAGCTCTGGAGCTGCAGCTTCTCCTAAAGACCAGCATCTTCATTTACTTTTGATGAATGCATATTAAAGTACTTACATATGAATTTCTTTTTTTCCAGGAGGCTGTCTGGGACACTGGCGTGAAAAAATTAAATTAGGAAAATATATAAAATTGGTGTCTCCTAAAGATGAACTTGAGGTGACCTTCACAGCTGAAGAAGGAACCAGATTTTGTGAATTCAGAGCTGGGTTAATTAGGCCCCAGGAGACCTGCCCTGGGGCTGACCAGGAACGGTGTCCAAATGGTCAAGCAGGAACAACCTCACAAGGGAACAGGTTGAAAGACCAAGGGCAGACGGCGATGGCCCCAAAAGCTGCTAAATAATTAGGAAGGTCAAGTGCAGGGTGACGTGTGCCGGGAATTCAAGGGGAAATGAGGTCAATCCACAAACTGGCGTTTCCGAAAACATTGGTTAATACGATAAAAAAAATACTATAAAATCTAAGTCATTATATGACGTGTATATTTAAAATCTATTTTTCCTAACTGTAACGTGATACACTGTAACTGCTATATGTTAAAACTCCAAGACAAAAAAATACAGCTTTATAGCATATTTCTCTAAAATGTCTCTAAAAATTCATCATTTTAATGTAATAATACTAATTTAAGAAATATTTACATCCAACTTGAAGGAGTCATAATCTTCCCTGATGCTGAGCGCATTAAAAGGGAATCTTTAGTGAAGAGCGATACCATTTATTTGGCCAACTTGTAAAAAAAACTATGGAGTCACATAAACTTTTGAGACCTCGGAGGTCTCTTCATCAGGTGGAAGATGAACTAAAGAAGAAGCCTCTGAGGTCCCACAAGCTAATATTCCTATACTTATTTTTTATGGCTTATTTTGGACCAATACAGCTTTATCGATGTCCTTTATTCAGATGAATGAATTAAAAAGGAGAACTAAGAAAATTGTTCATCTTTTTTTAAATATTTGTTTTTTCAGCAAACGTTCTTCCTTAAAGCAGGTAGAGGTTACACATGTTGAATATCCATCTGATTAATGATTTTTTTTAACTTATTTTTGGGCGGTTTGAGAAGCTAGAACATTTCGTATCCAAAGGCGACTGGATTTTAAATTAAAATTTACTTTTAAAATTTAAAATTAAAATTTTTACTTTTAAATTTTAAATTAAAATTTTAAATTAAAATTTTACTTTTTAAAATTTAAAATTGTTACTTTAAAATTTTAAAATTTCAATTTTTACTTTTAATTTACTTTTAAAATGGTAAATTAAAATGTTATATTAAATTTTAAATTAAAATTTTTACATTTCAATTTTTCATTAAAATGACTCTCAGTGACAAGTGACACAAAAGGATATTTCGCTTAAAGCAAGAACATATGGAAGGTCCAGATTTTTCCCAAAGGAGCTTTTAATAAGAATTAAATTGTTTTAATGAAAGGTTCAGTAAAGTGTTTATTTTTTACACTTGCTGGGGACGTATCAGGACACTCAAATACAGCTGAACGTATAAATATATCTAATGTATATAGCAGATGCTCACTTGAGTTTCGTAAGGGAAAGGTGTTAGAAAATTACGGAACTTTCTGATTTTTAAGAGAAGATTTAACATAATTCATTCTGTTCTGTAAATATAAAATTGTTTAAATATGTTACAGTTTTAGCTCTGAGCTATTTTCTTGACAACTTAAATAAAACCTAAATGAAGAATAAACCTTAATAAAAAGCCTAAAAATTTAAAGATGTAACAAAATAAAAATGTGCCCTGGTAATTCTCAATTTAGTCTTCACTGGTTCATGGACTTTCTAAAAAGTCTGAAGATGTTTCGAGATGTATTCTGCAGTTGGCACTCTTTTGGTGGTGGTGATTGGAGGACCAGGGGTGATGTCACTGCAAGCACCACCATTTTGGCATAAGTTCCCGCAGGGTTATGTCTGTGGAGATGTGGACGAAGAAAGAAGATAGCAGATTGAAGATAGAAGAGAGAACAGAAGAAAGAAGAAAGAAGATAGAAGTTAGAAGATGAAGAAGAGGATGCACAAGGAGGAGTGATCGGCAGAGAAGGTAAGGAATCTATCAGACCATATTGAATGAGAAGAAACAATGACCACCTGTTTTTTTTTTCCTGAATACGCCCAAAATTGTTAAATGGGTTTTTAAAAAAAAATAATTATTTCTTGCTTTATATTATTTTTTTACATCATTTTTCAATGAGATACAAAGCCGTTTGTGTGAGCCAACTGCAAACAAAGCTGTGGTGGTCAACCACAAAAGCATTAATGCAAAAGGATTAATATAGAGAAAGCTGGAGCTGTTCGGTTTACTTGTACTATATATCGAGAAATAACAGCGTGTGAACCTCTTCCAAAAACATCCAAAGTCAAGACAGACAAATTTGTTCATTAACGTCATATTAATAAAAAACCCAGGGTCATCCATTGAGACTCAACGAAAGAACATTCTTCTTTACAATAAGAGCAATAAAGACAAAGAGATGACACTGGAACACAGGAGGAACACAGGAACACAGGAGTGATGGGAGTGATAAAGGGCCATTGGACAGCAGGAGTGATGGGAGTGATTAAAGGGCCATTGAACAGGAGTGATGGGAGTGATAAAGGGCCATTGGGAACACAGGAATGATGTGGGAGAGGGAGGGAAAGAAAAACACAGGAATGATGGGAGTGATAAAGGAGTGATGGGAGTGATAAAGGTTCTCTGTACGCCTATAAAGAGATTCCATTAAAAGTCATCCGTTTCCAGCTACAATAGTCATTTACAACATTAACCCCGTCTGCGCTGGATTTCTGATCCATTTCTTAGTTTAGCTAACTCAATTGGAGTGAAGATACGCATAGAAAACTTTTTAAAAAACTACTTTAAATCCAATTTTAGCTTCTTTTTTCTTTTATCGTCTTCTTTTGTACTTCCCTTTGATCAAATTTACTAACGAGGATGTAGGATTGTGCAAGACTGATAGACTTTTTTAAAAAAAACTAAACTACCGTGTTATTGTAAGGTTTAAGTGCAGACAACAGGTTAAAACAAACGGAAAATATCCTGAAAATATTAAATGAAAACCAGACAGTCGGCATTGCGAACGCGTTTATTAGCACGCGTTCCGGGGCACCTCCGGGCCTTGCTTTGTGGTCTAGCTGCAGTCATTGCCTGAAGATTTGTGAAGATATCCAAACACGAGAAAAGGTCAGAAAATGTTAAACAAAAAGACAGAGGAACTGAGTGTACGTCAACCGTTAATTTGACATTTACTGTCCGATGCAATGAAGCCTCGGATTCATACGAACTGCGGCGAAAAACATATTTGGAAAACAAACATTTCATTATTTCTTTTTAAATAAAGTAATAACCAAAATCGCTCAGACCCTGACAGTGATCTCCCAACACATAATAGATCATTTACGTTAAAAAAAAATAAATAAAAAAGTCAATTTATTGAATTTTTATTTAAAATGTAGTAAAATGGGATTTGGAGGTTCTACTAAGGTCTCAGCCACTGAATACTTTGTAGTTATTGATCTCGGTGACCTTTATCTACATTAGGAAAAAAAACATGCATCAGTATAATGAGGTGAAACTTTCAGGGTTCAGATGAAGTCGTTTCGGCTCAGAGGGTCCAAAATTTGAAGAAAAAAGTCAAAATAATGGTAATTCCCCAAAATGCGGGCACTAAAACAGGACACAAGACGTTATGAATCTGGACATTGTATTGTGACGTTGTCTCATTTTGAATTTGAAGCTTAGTTGGCTACAGTTTTTGTGCGTATGAATGTGTGTGCGTATGAATGTGTGTGCGTATGAATGTGTGTACCCACACATTCATATATAAATAAAAAAAACTGGGGCATCCCAGGACCCAAGAGCTCACCCGTACCTTACCCTTATCTCCTGCCCAGTGTGATGGGCAGTAAAGCATAATTAACTCTTTGGGGAAATATGTGCCCAATTATGCCTCTATCCCCTGTGGAAGGGGTTAGTGAATAAACATAATAAAAAATATCCCTCCCAATAGGTAAAGGATCCAGCCAATGCCTCCTTCGGTAGCAGGATAGACACTGTTTGAATATTTAAAAGGTGACGTACTTTCCTATGATGCCCAGTGGCATATACATGCTTCAGCTAACTATGTCCAGGTCAGCAGTTCCAGGTGTGGACGGGGCAGCAGCCTTTCCACAGATCGCGCTATCGAGCCGTCAGGCTCTCCTTAGGCTGGTTGGGAAGACCAGCACGCCTCTGAACTGTCCCGCTTTGCCCACGACAGTCCCGATTTTGCTGTTCTGCCGAGCTCCAGCTCTGTCCCTCTTTTATGCCGGGTGGCCCAGGCATAGCAATCAGTAAACACGGCATGAAATCTTTTTTGAGAATTTCATTACTAATATAAGAAAAAAAAGATGTGGATTTCATTGAGATGGAAATGTAAATTTACCGGCAATATGCATAATTTCTCCTCCGTTCCATAATTCTACTCTCTCTCTCTCCATTTTCATCCCTTTTTTTTGGTGAATATGTCATTAATGTTCTCTTTTGCTCAAAACTTTCTCAAATGCAAAATTCATATTCTCCGTGCCGTGAAATCCTCAGATACACTTTTGATTAAAAAAAAAACTATTTTTCTTACATGATACAAAGGCTTCTGATGAGAACAAAATTGCAGAAAATCTATGCACAAAAAAACTGCAAAGCAAGCTGCTGGGGTATTAAAAGTTTCATTTTTGTTCAAATAGCTCTTCAATAAATCGAGGCTGATACGTCCTTTAGGTTTATATTCCCTTTTTTCCCCCTAGCAGATTCTTATAGCGCAAAATTGAAATTTACGCATAAAAATTATTATTATATTTTACTTGCAAGCCAAATATTTCAAACTGTTTTTTTTTATTATTATATTATTTTTTTTTTTTTTTTCTTTATGCTCTTTACCAGGTGGTTTCCAAGGAAATAAAGGATAAAATATAGCGGCTAATTGTCAAAAATATTACACATCAAAAATGGAATTAAACATATGTGCAAATGAAACTCTTGTGCCGCTATTTCAATGACAAATTGGGACAAAATTATCGCGAAAATTCTTAATTTGTTATTTTATTCTTTTTTTTTTTCCGATGGTCCGGTGAAATTTGCCAAGGTACGATCACTTTTAACAGCGGGCAGACGTTCCCAGTTTAGTCACACGGGAGGATTAGACCAGAAAATAGCAGGTCGCAGAAAAAGGGCAATTTCCTGCATAAAAAAAGATAAGAAAAATCATAATGAAAGAAAGTAATTAAAATTGAAAATTCAACGAAAAATTCTCCCAATCTTGATTTTTAAGAAAGCGTACAGAGAGCCCATTAGAAAAAAAAAAAAAGGATGGAAAGGTGGAAAGGCTACCCAAAAATATTATGTTTAGGGTGGGCATACCACCCAACAGTCTTGGTTTTCATGGGAAATCGCTATCATTCGTAGATATTTTGTTTGATATTCACGAGAGCAGAGTATTTGCGTGTATTTTTTTGGAGATCAACAATAAACGCCATTTTTCACAGCCTTCTTTGCTCATATTTACCAAGGGTGCCTATATTAGCGGAGAGCACCATATAGCGACGCCATAACAATTTAAAGGGACCGCACAGCTGTCATAGGCATTAAAGTGCACTGTGGCTGTACTGTCCCTTTAAGAGGAGAAAGATAACCCAAAAAGACCCAATATTTCCAACATTCACCAATCTAGCCGAATAAAACAAAGAGGCCGTATCTAGTGCCAAAACATGACGTTTCAGGGCTGAAAACTAAACTTTTCTTCTAAGCCTATTCTCCATTTTTTTAACATCACCTGACCCAATTTTAGCGACTATTATGGAAACAAAGCCTTTTAAAAAAAAATAAAAAAATACATTAAGAAATCATGATAGGATGAATAGTAATACTCTTCGGCCCTCGAAGCCATTCCGGTCTCGGCTCCCAAACCGTGAACGCAGCCTCCATTTACAGCTCGTGGAAACCTCTCTATTCGTTGGTTTCTCGATTATGAAAAATGCATCGCATTCGCTTTCCTCCGAGTCCAACGCTCTGTAATGTTTCATTTAAAAAAAACCCCAGCTCTTTGTTGTTGATCTCTTAGAGGATTTTAGTTTTTTTTTTTTTAATTTCTTGGCATATGATTTGGGGGGAAAAGTGACTTTTTTATCATTGTTATTTCTCTAGACATTTTTTTATTGGTGTTATAGCTGATCACAGACTTTCTACCCCATAAATAACACGTAATAATATGTTATTTCATTTTTTTCCCCTTGATGTGAAAAAATACAATATCCATTGCAAAAAAAAAAAAACAAAAAACAAAAACACTCCTCTATTACAAGTTTGTTCCACTTCGTCGTACCAATTTCGGGTTCAAATAACACATTTCTGCTGGTAGTCACTTGCCATTAGTATTTTTCATAGTAAAACAAACATGGCTTTTAGTGTCAAACATGAACTCCATTCAAGGGATCTGCATAAAGTAAAAGGATCTTTAACTAAAGTGGAATCGCTACAGTTGTCAAAGTCTATTTGAAAAAGCTGCATATAGTATTTAAAGAGGTCACTTCACTGGGAAACCTACGAGAAGAGAGATAGAGAGAGGGGGAGAGGGGATAGAGAGAGAGAGATAGAGAGAGGGGGAGGGGAGAGAAGTATAGAAGAGAGAGAGATAGAGAGAGAGGGGGAGAGGGGAGAGAAGAGAGAGAGAGTGAGAGAGAGAGATAGAAAGAGAGAGATAGAGAAAGGGGGAGAGGGGGAGAGAAGAGAGAGGGAGATAGGGAGAGGGGAGAGGGAAGAAAAGAGAAAGATAGAAAGGGGAGGGGATGAGGAGAGAGCGATAGAGAGAGAGGGAGAGGGGAGAGAAGAGAGAGAGATAGAGAGAGGGGAGAGGGGAGAGAAGAGGGGAGGAGGGAGAGAAGAGAAGAAGAGCATAGAGAGGGGGAGAGGTGAGAGGAAGGTAAAAGCAGAGAGAGAGAATAGAGAAGAGGGGGAGGGGAGAGAATGTATACACCGAAGAGAGAGAGATAGAGAGAGAGGGCGGCACCGACACAAAGAGAAAGATAGAAAGGGAGGGGATGACGAGACGCAGCGGCTACGAGAGAGAGGGGAGAGGGGCAAGAGAAAGAGAGAGTAGATAAGAGAAGGGGAGAAGGGAGAGAAGAGAGAGAGATAGGAGAGAGGGGGTAGAGGGGAGAGAAGAGAGAGGAGACTTAAGAGATGCAGAGGTCCCGCCCCCCCCAAGAGATAGAGAGAGAGGGAGAGGGGAGAGAAGAGAGAGAAGGGATGGGAGAGAGATACATTTAAATACATAAAGGGGTTTAACAAAGTACAGGAGGAAATTTATTTCAAAGGAGGAGAAAAGTTACGACAAGAGACCGGAATCTAACACTAGGGGATCAGATGGAATGGAAGGAAGTTTTACTTT
Organism: Spea multiplicata; assembly: GCA_009364415.1. NCBI lineage: Eukaryota > Metazoa > Chordata > Amphibia > Anura > Pelobatidae > Spea > Spea multiplicata. The sequence goes on from VKOC01003584.1 coordinate 42,524, forward strand.
ACTGAGTGGGTGGTGGATAAGTGGGACCACCTCCTGGCAGAGGTGGTAGGTAGTATTTCTTTTTTAAGGACAGAAGTAGGAAAGTAGTATAGGTATATTGTTACTTGGGCATTAACATTGCAGGGTAGATGGGTCACTGTAATAAATAGTTTTATTCTGAGATAATTGTGGCGCTACATTTAATTATATAGCGCCAGCAGATTCCGTAGCGCAGATACAGTAGGGCGCAGGGAAAAATATTAAACAAAGATCATTTAAAATTTAGTAAAGAAGTCATTACTAGATTGAGGATTCGGTTTGTTCGTGAGAATTCTGTAAAGTATTCCGACGAGGGAGTCGTGGAGACCTCTTCATTAATAAACATGGCCGTCAGAGCTGGAGGTGACCCTGGTCTGTCCTGCGTTGTAGCTCTTGGGAGTCTGCCCAGGTATTTGTGTTCATGGATGCGAGCGGCGTTGGAAGTGGATACAGCTAGAAGAACGATATTAAACACCTAGAAGATACTGTGTCCCCACGACGCCCCCTATAGAAATCCTCGCAGTATTACCTCTCAAAGGTCTCAAGCGTCTCCGACTCGTGAGTTCCCATATGGTGCAGCATTTCGACTCCCTTGTCCCATTTCAACCATTATCGGAATTATTATTTATTGATTTATATAGCGCCATCATATTCCGCAGCGCTGTACAATGGGCTAACAGAACAAGTAGTGCATCACACAACAATTTGGACTTCCAGATACCAAAAAAGTAAATGAGAAATCTGCTCAAAGGAGCTTACAATCTACAAGAACAACCGCTTACTATTCTTTCCTGCTTTGTTTGATAAACATAAACATTTAAATACATAAAGGGATTTAACAAAGTACAGGAGGGAAGTTTAATTCAAAGGAGGAGAAATGTTACAACACGAGACCAGAAAATAACACTAGAGAGTCAGAGGCTGAGATGGAAAGTAAGGAAGTTGTAGTTTACTAAGAGGGTGGCGGATAAGTGGAACAGTCTCCCAGCAGAAGTGGTAGAGGGTAATACAGTGAGGGGATTGAACATTCATGGGATAGACATACGGCTCCTGAATCTAAGACGAGACCAACGACTGATTAAGGTTTGAGTCTTTACAGCAGGAGAGACGGGGGCCGAACGGGGCCGATCTGCCAGCAAATTCACTACCACAGAAGTCTAACGATCAGCAAAGCGTCTTGTTTTTTACACATCTGTAGATCTGTATCTCATATATTGCTTTAAAATAACAGCAAATGACAAATCTCTAGAGTTTTCAACAAACGAAGAAGCTTAGTTCATGTGCTTTCACTTTAAGATCCGCGGTGAATGAAAACGTGAGCATTATGTGAATTTATATATTAATTAATATATTCGAGTCCAGGGCACGTCAGCTGGAATTATTAGAATCAGGGTCTGGTTTACTTATCAGAATGTAATCTAAATTGGTCCGAGAAAACAAGGTGTAGGGAAGAGTTTCCTTGAGCCGTCAAAATAAATCATTCATAATCTGATCGATTCTAATCTGATCGATAGTTTGACTGATGATCCGTGTATTTAAAGGGAATGCTCTGGCGGCTGCATAGCAAGGGCGCCGCTGAATCTTAATTAAGGGGAGAAAAAAAATTCATGGCGCTCGTTCCCGACTAAGTCATTCAAACTATAATTATGTTGAATCAATAATTAAACTGCTTCGGAGTAGAGCCCCCCCGCTCGCAAACCTCACTCTCAGTTTAACGCTAGAATATCAAAGACTAGATCACTTTCCCACTCGATTATACATAGAATGTCTCTAACAAGTGAGAGAACCGTGTTTTGTTTCATGGGAGGCCGGCACCCACTTCTAATGAATGACATTGGGGGTCACCGTTGGCTTTATTAAGGGAGAACACTATCTGTGGTAAATGATAGAGTAGACTTCTGCCACTGGACCAAGAATCATTCGGATTAATAATTCGAGTTTCGTTTCCTGCTCCTTTAGTTCGGACGGAATTCTGAGGGCTTTTCCCATTCGGAAATACATTTGTTGTTACTCACCCTCATTCACACTCTCCCTTACATTCTCTCACACTCTCTTACCCTCTCATTCCCTCTCTCTCGTGCTCTCTTTCAATGTCTTCTTTCATCGTCCATTTACGTTATGCAGAACTGTGCAGAGCTTCCATAACGTTCTATATTCTGGTCGGCTCCATGTGTCCTTCTGAACAGCTGGTTCTGATATATGACATCATCATCATCATCATGCCAAGGTTAAGCGCTACTGCCCCAGGGTAATTGCCAAAAATCTCTGGGTTGCGAGAGACGCCCCGCTCCCCTCCCACGCCCCCTTTCTACAAATATAATGCGTTTGGGGTTAGTCCCACCCACAACATTGACAGCCCTACCCTCTGACATCAATGGATCCTCCCACTGACATTAACAGACCCGCCCACAGGGATCCTGAAGAGGGAGGGCTCTGGGTAGCCTGGATGTTCCCAGGTATGATCATCCTAATCTCTTATATCCTATACAGTTACTAAATCGGGTACAAAATTACAAAAATGGCACAATGGAAAATTCCATTGGTTGCTATGGAGATTGTATCAATTGTATCATTTTCCCCTAAATTTGCTATTTATACATAAACCCGTAATGTTAGAAGACGTTCCATGAGACGTGGTACAAATGTAAGGTATTTCTCTCTCTTTTTTTTTTTCTTGTCCAATATTGGGTAATCACAATATTAAATTGTTATACCGCTGTCAAGGGCACTAATGTAAGAGAACTATTATTTCTAAGCTAATTCCATGGTTTTGCCTCTTTCATGGTAATTTCACTAGAAATTCTATTGAATGTGATTTATTCCGTGATGAATATTGAACTCTTTTGCATTAGCTGTAAAGCAAGGTAAAACGTCCTCTTGATAAATCCATTCACGAATGCCATCCTAAAAAGTTTTTATTCGGCTGCCGTGCCCCGGTGCATCATTGATTTGCTGACAGACACACACAGGAGACGCGACAGACATCATAAATCTGGTCTTTAGGAACAATGCGCTTATCTTTTAACATAAAGTACTTGATTGCGCTTTATCGTCTGCAAAGGAGAGACTAAATTTATTGGAAATTTGTACAGAATTTTCATGGTTTCCAGGATACCTGCTTTGCACTTAATCTGTCCTTTACTGCCGTAACAAAAAGTGCTTTAAATTGGACCGTCTCAATCTGGAGAGGGGTTACAAAAAGTCAAGTGAAAGGGTTAAATAAAATGGCAAACCTCGTATGCCCTCTCATTAAACAAGACACAAAGCAACTGGAAATTCCATTAACAAAAGATGTTCCTGTATTGGGAGATTTAAATGTAGATTTCATGCAAGTTAAATTTGACCACCTAACCACACATCCCGACCCTTAATGAAAAATGTGCCCCCTGACCCCCAGCACTTAAAGAGTTAAATATATTGTCTTAATTACTGACGGTTCCTTACAATTCCCAATATGGCTTCCTTAGTGCTGTGCGCCAGGCCGCCTTCTCTCCGATCCCAGAACGTTCCCATACGTACTGGAGACGACTGTGAGTGCGCGTGCGTGAGTGTGCACCCCAACCAGCGGCCATATCTGTAGGTTTTTGTTTAACCCTTTGCTGGCTTAGTACCAGTATAGAGGTAATGTGGAAAGGATTTAAAGCTTCAAATATCTCTTCTCCTATACATTTCCTAGCCGATTGGCTTTCACAACGTATATCAAAGCACAGGCACCTTAAGAATAAATACAGCGCTGCGGAATATGATGGCGCTATATATAACAATAAATAAGATACAATCTGCACTGTGATTGGACACCAGAATAACATTAATATAATGGAGTCTGAAGCATTCCGAACAACAAATAAATTAAATAAAATCAAATGTATTATATGAAGTGCCGGTGATAATGATTTGATGGCCTCTATTGATCACAGTTTATAGCCTGGAACAAAGTATAATAATGTTGCATCGACTCTTAAATGTACAGCTGTCAGTTGTTACAGACGAAGGAAACATATGGGAGAAATTATCCACCATCTTGTTGTTGTTTTGTTTTTGTTTTTTTTTGTTTTTTTTCGTGAAGCAGGTCATAGAATACAAGGATACAAAGACACGATACAAATGTATAGCCCAATAATGAAGTAACATGGCACTATATTAAAAAAAATACACAATAGTAGACATAGCAAGGCGCCACAACAGTATGGTTGTGTGAACAATACCATAACTAAATTGCCAATATGAAGAAAAAAAAAAAAGCAATCCATTCATATAATAAAAAGTGACGAGCCCCACAAGGGTTTTATAAAATAGAGGAAAAGAAAAAGAAAAGAAGCAATAAGAAAAAGAAAAATACAGAGAAAGAAGAGAAAGAAAAGAGGGAAAAAGAAGGAGATGTTTTTTTTTTACAGACAAAGAACAAAAAAAAAATGTACCTGAGAAGCGGCTACAAAGAAAATAAGATTGAATCTAATCAGTAAATAGAAAACACAAACAGTATATAAAAAGAACAAAAAAGGCAAGGAAATGTAAGTTTTCATATTTAATTACATTTGCAGTTTTTATTCTAGGTGATGAAAAAGTATTAATTATTTCGTTTTTTTCTTGACCTTTAAAAGGGTTTATTCAGACGCAAAGTTCCAAACTAAAAGGTTTATTCACTAAACGGAGAGTTGGTTTATGCAGAGATCTGTTGACAGCTCCTTGACTTCACTATACATCATGGAGGTCCCCAGTGCTGGCCCTCCGTAATGAATAATTAAGTATCAACTCTCTGTTTAGTGAATAAACCCCTTGACCTCACTATACCTTGTGACGAGTTAACCCCAGTTCAGTTGTTGGTCTCCTCTTAGATTCAGAAGCCATATGCCTACCCCATGCGTGTTTTAATCCCCTCACTGTATTACCCTCTACCACTCCTGCTGGGAGGCTGTTCCACTTACCCACTACTGTCTCAGTAAAGTAAAACTTCCTTACATTCCAGTTAAATGTCGGACCCTCTAAAGGGACACATGGCAGACAGCAGGCAAGTTGATGAGATCCAGCAATTACCGCATCGTTACCCCAGATCTGGCTCCTTCGATACTGATTCCCCCATTTAAAATCTGGTCACACGGCATGTGTCTGCCGACGCTCCGCGTGTGAGTAACACGCATCCGTTCCTATAACGTGCAGCTGAGTGGCGTGAACTTTGTGTGTTATTAATGCAGAGTTTCTTTCTGGGATTTCATGCAATTTTATAGACCCAGCATTCGGCCTCAATCAAAGCGCACGTTAACAGCCCCCAAAGTAGAAAAATGTGGAGTCGGTTGAAAACATTAAATAAATCAAAGGAAACATTAATTGCTGCTTTTATAAATATTTGGTTCTCCTCAGTTTCCAGTCATGTATAAACGTATATAAAAAAAAGAAAACATATAAATTACCCAAATGTTATCATTAATTAGAATTTGCTTGCTTTGACTAGGAGTCTCCGGGTGAAGTCCTGCTTCACAGGGGCTCCGGGTAAGATTTTTCATTTTTTTTATTTTTTTTTTAGTAGGGCAGAAGGGAGTAGATCTGGGTATCCGAGAAAACACTTTTACGCTTGCAAAATTCCTGAATTTTTAGTAACAGAAGCTGATTTTTCACTAGGAAGGAATTCCCTGAAAAACGTAATTCCTATTTCCACCATAAACCCATTTCTTGCTGTTTTATACACATTATTGGGGCTTTTAGGGCTGTAGAACCCTGCGATACCCCCATACCCAGCAAACATTCTGACCTCCTAGAAAAGAGGGGCATCAGGAATTTCTCTTCTAAATAGCGACAATTAGAATGTATACATCAAATAGTTAAAACATATATAACTAAAAATGCTGTTGATTGTTCTTTTAAATCCTCTCCGCTGCAAGGGCTCCGTGGCTTTTTTTTTTGAGTAAATAAATAGCATCTTGCGGTATGGAGATACCTCATTCGCTGAAGTGTAAATTCACCGTACAGCTGCCCCCGATTCCCCTCATTTAGCAGAAATTGTCCTTGCAGTGTTTACGATTCCACCTGCACGTTATAGAAGCATCATTTATATTTTAATGTTTCATTAAATCCACTTACATTTACCCATTTTCCCCCCGGGGGGGGGGGCAAATTAACTCTTTAAAAGCCAAACAGATTTACATTGGAGCTGATAGGGTTAATAGCTTTAATCGCCCTCCCCTTTAAGTTATTTCTTCTTGTTTTTATATGACTTGCGCTTTCTGCTTGTTTTCCTCTGGAATTCCGGAAAGCCGAGCCGCCGGACCCTCGTAATTATTATAGCTGTGAATGTTGTATTCTTTTGACAGCTGACCTAGCATATGGGTATATTAAATGTGGAGATGAGAACTGACCTTTACAGCTTCGCTCGCAGAAAAAAAGTGCCGGAAAAAGGCTTCCCACTGGTTTTATTGTACTAAAAATAGAAAACTAGTTTGCTATCGCAGAACACGAGGAAAATTAAGGACCAAAACTGACCCAAACTGCTTTAACCCCTTAAGGACAATGGCCAGTCCCAAAACTCATTGAAAACGATGCATTTTGAGCCCGTAAAGGGTCATTAAGGGGTTAATCAGTAGTTAATAATTAAGTAATGTAAAAAAATAAAAAATTAAAAAAATAAATAATAAATATATAATATATATATATATATATATTTGGGTGTATTTCTTTTTAGTGGGGTTCAGGATCCCCAAAGCAATACTTACTCAAAGGGACGGTTGAGGGGATCAGAGATAAGATATGATGTCATATTTCAAACATGTAGCAAGGGAGAGGTGGCGAGTGGGGCAGACCCCCATCCAACATACTGTATAAAAATAACAATAGCAGAATCAAGCTCAATAGATTAGAAAATAATATATAATTTTTTGGGGGGGAAATAATAAATAAAAATAGTACATTTAAACCATATGCATATATATAATTATATATATATATATTATGTTTTTTTATTACATATAGGAAGTAGGGATTTATAGAATAGTTTCTCATTTTAACATTTTTATTGTGAAAAAAATGTCTTTTAAAGGACTCCCCTTACCCTTGGATCCATTTAACCATAATTTGAGTATTATGCAATTGTATTTAATATTGGAGATTTGGGCACTAAAGTTTAAATCGGCCTCTGCCTTCATCTGACTATATCTTTCTTTATATTTTTATATATTGTCTCTACCAGGTAAATGCCAAAGATGAAATACAATTTTTAAATTTTTCTCGGACAGGGCAAATATAAAAATGAAGGATTTTTAAAAAATTGATAAATTTTCATCCAAGACACCCAAGATATTTCTAGTATAGAAGTCCTATAAAAAAAAATAATAAAAAATAAATAAAATACATGGGGAATTTAATGTTTAATTAAAAATTTTGGGGTGTTTTTGCCCCTTCTTTAAGATTCGCCTAAATAGTTGCTTTAGAATTTTCTTAAATAAAAGGTCTCAGGTTTCACCACCTATATAAATTTTGGGGGTTACTCTACAAAATAAATGAAATGGATACATTGTTGCTGTTTAGATGTCTTTTTTTCAATGTGCCAAAAAATTGCAAAACTTTCTTTCCAAAGTAGATTTGTGAAACCCATTAAAATTTTAATTTCTTATTGGATTTGCTGTAAGTGATAAAAATCGTTTGAAAGCAAAACAATTTTTTACGCAAATTTGTAAATCAGAGTTACTTAACTACAGAAATATAATGTACTTTTTATGCAAGAAACAATTTACAAATCACTGTACTTTTTGTTCTTATCATATTATGATCATTTTAGTAAAAGTACTAAATAATTAAATTGAATTACTCTTCGCATCAAACCTTTACTAAAAGTGATTTAATCCAAATGTGATATTTTAGAGCAATATTCAGAAAAGTGATTCAAAAAAGCTTACTTTAGAAGATGGTAGATTTGAAGAAAAATGTTATTATAATAAAAAAACGATATGCTTTTTAATTTTGGTTGTAGTTCACAAAAATTATTCCTTCTGGAATGTTTTTTTGTTTATACAAATAAATTTTTTTAATCGGAATTTTATTAATGACAACTATTTATAATATATAATTATATCTATTAATATTAGATTCTTTGAACATTTTATTATTCTACTACAACACAATCTTTCTTAAAAAAAAAACCAAAACCCGTTTTTCTATTTGTGAATTTTACATTTTTAGTGTAGGGTTTGCGCTTGAGGATCATGGAAAGGAGAACGTGAAATAAGATCAGGAGGAAATGAACATCTGCTATTACAGAAAATGTAAAAGTATTATACAACTTATTATTAGTTTAATATGTCATTATTACATAAAAATAAAGTAATCAAAAATGACCTCATGCCGTAAAGAAGGAAAATAAATGCCTAATTTTTACATTGTGCTTTATTGATTTTATTTCATTGAGGGCACACATTAACATACCTCCCAACACTCCTGCTTTTTGTTGGACAGTCCCTCCATACCTCCCAACTACACTTTTCTGGGTGGTGGGGAGATCCCTGATTCCCTTCAATGGAGATCTGTGTTGTTGTTGCACAAAGCACCATTGCAGCTCCCCCATGGCCACCTCGCAACACTTTGAAGCTGAGCGCCGCAAGTTGGCCACACCTCTGACGCTGCTTTCTATATTGGCCCCGGCCACTCCCACATCTGACCTATCCGCCACTCTTGCCAAGCCCTTGAACACAGGCACCCAATAGGTGTGTTTTCTTAGACTCATCCATTTTACTACTAAAAAAAGCCTTCTACTTTAGAAAGAAATTTCTACAGAAGAAATTTGTTTCTACTTTACTGGTAGATAAGTGGTAGATAAATGGAACAGCCTCCCAGCAGACGTGGTAGAGGGTAATATAGTGAGGGGATTAAACATGCATGGGATAGACATAGCCGGCCTCCTGAATTTTCTAAGGACCGCAGACCAAACGAAACTGATTAAAGGTTTGAGCAAACCAGCGCGGCTTAGACGGGCGGCACCGATGGGGGCAAATTGTATATTATTGACCGTCAGAGTATATATATTGGTCACTAATAAGAAAATGCACAAAGGCCAGCTTGTTTTTCTCCTATAAAATGCAGAATTTTGGGTTAGTAAAAGTTAAAATTAGACAAATTCTTTTTTTAGAAATCACATTTTTTTTAATTAAAAAAAATAATTAAATGTTCCATTTATTGTGTAAAACGGCTGTAAAGTAGAAATTAATTCTTATCAAACAGAATTCTGCGTAGAAATGTCCTTTGCTTGTTTATCACAATAACCGCATGGTTTTTTTCTTTTCTGATCCCAAGACCAAAAAAAAAGGAAAATAATTGGAAACCGAATCGAATCGGCGAGTCCGGGCGCCGTCCACAAAAGTAATCAATGTTACAAAGTGACTTTAAGAGTTTACACGGACTTTCCAACACGCGGAGACGTGAGTGAAGGTGAGCGGACTGAAGGCTCTGACGCTAATTCAATGGCGTATATTCATAGCGGAGGTCAAGGAACAATGAAGGGGACGGCGAGCGCTGCCATTAGTGGGAACTTAGATAATGGAGCCGCGAGGAGGCTGAATGGATGTGCTGACATCTGAAAGCTCGACGCCGGAGCAAACGATCCAAAAGGACGTGACGGGGATTGGGGAGGATTAGAGAGATAAGAAGACCAGACTGCCAAGTAGCAAGATCGTTCAGCATCACGCCAGACATACGTGCCGAGAAAGTAACCCTCTTCGCGCAAGCACAGGACTCTTTTAAAGGGACGCGGTCACAGGTTTTAATGGGTTAAAACTCCTTATATCTTACGCCATTTTATTAATTTACTTAGTTTTTTAATTTTTTTATTTGATCACGTGGAAGCTGAGACTGGTGGCAGCTTGTGGCAGAGTCAGCATTATGTACTCTACGACTTGTCCCGAAGGGGTCGGATTTGGTTGGGTGAAGAGCCCCCCCCGTCCTGTGTCCCCCGCGCTTTCAAAATGGTAATAAAACACAAGGAGAAATGAGCCCATTGCAGAATAGATTGTATACGCGTACCTCCCAACAGTCCTGGGTTTTGCGGGACAGTCTGGTTTTCAGGCACTGTCCTGGGTAGCGGCACCATTGTCTGCTTTTGTGGTGATCTCTGGGAGATCCTATGCAGCTCTCTTGTGGGCGGGGCTTGATTGACAAGTGTTGATTGAAGCCACACCCATCAACGCCACACTTCCTGTTAAAGCCGAACCCCTATCCCTAAATCACGTACATAAAGTGTCTATGGAGGCTGTGCTGAGCCGATGCAGTCTCTATGGTGATCTCCCTGGTAACCAGCCCGTTGTGCATTGGGGCTCCAGGGGGCCAAGAGGACAATCCCTTAGAACCTACCGTTCTAGGCCCATGCCAGGAAACTAGTGAATTTATACTATAATAACAAAAGGAATAGTGAATTAAACTCTAAAAATTACTTTTTTAATGATGTAATTACTAGCTTCCAATATTTCAAATGACCAAAATTCATTGTTTTCAATGGGTTTTGGGACCGCCCATTGTCCTTAAGGGGTTAAATTTATAAAAAATGATATTTCCTGCTGTTTCTACATTATCGGGGCTTTTAGGGCTGTAGAACCCTGCAAAACCCTCATACCCAGCAAACATTCTGACCTCCTAGAAAAGAGGGGCATCAGGGGAGCAAAGAGAGGCATCGGGGGCAGGAAAAAGGGGCATCAAAGATTTGGGACCCATAGAATGACTCTCCTTTCTAAAGAGAGACACTAGGGAGGTACACGCAAAGTATAATATAGTACGTTTTTCTCTACTAACCGACATGTCTTAGTAAATAAGAAACCCTATGGACGTGCCATGTGGGGCGCTCGCTGTCTGGATCCCCCGGGATACATCGGGCAGAGATGCTGTGGAACGGAAGGTTTTGCTTGAGCCGTCCTTATCATTTTAGTCCCTCTTTTAGATTTTATTCCCCGACGTCCTCCTCCTGGCTTCTTCTGTGACTCAGCTGCGATTTTTACATATTAAATGTAGTGACTCCTGAACTACTTTACTGAGAGGGTGGTAGATGAGTGGAACAGCCTCCCAGCGGAAGTGGTAGAGGGTAATACCGTGAGGGGATTAAACACGCATGGGACAGACATACGGCTCCTGAATCTAAGACGAGACCAACGACTGATTAAGGTTTGAGTCTTTACAGCAGGAGAAACGGACGGCCTTAAAATCCTTATTTCTCGTTTATAGAATAAAGATATATCGATTTTTTGGGTGAAACTTCATGCTGTTCTGATCAATGTTTTCCTGCTCTCGGTTCAAAGTACTTTGCGGTGCCTTTTCATATAATTTGAGAGCTTGGGGCTAAGTCGAAGAAGTGGTGAGAAATAACTCCAGACCCTGCATAGTACATAGTAAGAAGGTATGGCTTTATTAGAGAACACAGATATATTATATTATATATATCATATATATTAAATTATAATTTAAAAACATTTAGAGCCCGGAAAGGTGTCCTGCGTCAGTAGATACATAGAACGTTTCTCCCCTCTTTGTACAGATAGTGAATAATTTATAATGAGGTCTATCTACCTACCCAAGAATGATGAAATCCGATATATTGATCATTTTTTTTCCATCCCACGGTCTCCTGTAATTGAATTTGAGCTCTAACTTGTCGTAGGAACCAGCCGGGATTAGTTAAATGACATTTACATACCGTCTGATGCAAAACAACTTTATTCGTGATGAAATACAATTAAAAATCCAATATCTTATCTTCTCCGGCCAGCGACTCCGTTCGAAGGAATCATTCACGTTGGCGTGTTTGTGCATCACCCGTTTATCTTTTTAAATGTACACTTTGAGGAATGAATCTGGCTTCTTGTTAAGTTACCATGTACAAAGAATTGGGTTTCACTCCAAGAAGAGACATCAAACAGACATCAGACGGCGTTCTGTACCTCCTGTCAGTCAGACCTTCGAAACGCGCCGGGTTCCAGAATGAGTCATTTATTCATTCGATTGCACGCGGCCCTTGTTTAAGCTGCCTAAGAAAACGAGAGGGTTGGAATGCCTTAGTCGGCGTTTCTCAGAAGCGAAGAAACTTACTCAATCGCAGTAGTGGACGGTCGGAATACAAAGAAGTTCAGCCTTTTTATATATATATATATTCATTACCGTTCACAAGTTTGGGGTCACTTGGAAATTTCCTTATTTTTGAAAGAAAAAATACATTTTGTCCATTAAAATAAAATGGATCATAAATCCAGCGCGGACGGGGTTAATGTTGTAAATGACTATTGAAGCTCGAAACGGCTGATTTTTAATCAACACAAAAAGAAATTATTTTTTAGCTCTGATGGCACAACCTATCAGTGTCTCCTTTGGTGTCACATGGCAATAAGGCATTCCCAGCAAAAATGATGAATAAAACTAAACTTTATTTGATTAAAGAAGTATTTCTTGGAAAAGTTTGGCCGCAGTACTAGGGATAGTCTACCTACTGTTGCAATTAGCGTTAAAAGTGTTAAATTTAGCAAAGTAGATATATCAGCACCTTTAACCCCTCAATGACAAAGCCCGTACATGTAGGGGCTCAAAATGCATTGTTTTTAATGGGTTTACGGGGTTAAGGACAATCTACTAAATAATCTTCCCATTACCAAGTGAAAAGCAATACTTATTAGGAAACAGCCAAGTTTTGGGTTAAAAAAGCCCCAAATTGATAAGGTTCAGAGATGACTACTGTTTATGGTCATAGTAAATTAATTGAAGAAAGGTGATTTATTATATTACTTATAAAACCTACAGAATAGTAAAACAAATAAAAATTCTCAATACTTAAATGCTAAGAATATGAAAGTTATTTACTACGACACAAATCTTATTGCTCCGTGGAATACTCAAAAGCTGGACCTGGAAATGCGGCTTCTTCTCCTTTTTTTTCCTGTATCCTCTGCTAATAAAAACGATTTTTCAATCGATAATTATTAAATTTCCACCGCTCATCAGGCCAGCAGCAACATACCCATTTTTCTCAAAAACCAGTAAGTCCCAAAATGAGCAGGAAAATGCCACAAACCCACGTAAATCCAGGGCACTTTTTTAACTCATTTATTTAGTTTTGAGGTTCGCTCGTTGACGTGGATCCAATTTTTCATCTCGGTGGGATATTGTCTATTCTCAGGTAAAAAAAAAAAACCCAAAAAGCACTCAAATCTTCATCTGTGCGTCTCTTAGTTCCTCAATACACAGCGGACAATCCATCATAAAATCACTCAAAACTACCGGAAAAAGGTGAATGAATGAAGAGTTCTCTCCGGCTCTTTCATGAGAATGCTGGACGTTCTAAAATAATGGTTGCGAGGTTAAAGGTTGGAATTATACATAATTATTTTTAGTGACATTTAGTGACATTAGGTCACTTCCATTATTCCACAATTATGGCCTAAAAAAGATAAGACGCTATGTAAATTAAACAAATTCATAAAATCTTAAATTCCAAATTTGAGATACATAGGGTTGCTTTACTCGAACTGACAAACCGACCAAAACTCTGGCCGGACCTTCCATGGAATATCCCAAGACGAAGATATATTGTAGTAGTAGATCATGGAATACGGAGCTTTTAGTTGATACAACTTGATACATTTTTTGGGCCAACATTAAAAAAGATGTAAAGCTACATAAGGTTTGGGGACCTCGGATGTATCTCCTTCAAACACAATGACTTTAATCTCCAATAAACATGTTTTAGAAGTAGCCAAAAAGGTTCAAATGATTGTTGTTGGCTGAGCCATTTTTCTGACTGCCTAGGGAACCATAATTCTTCCCAAAACGGGCTTTTGCTCAAAAAGTACCATTTTTGATTGCCTTTGTTTGGTTCAAAGCAATTTGGGGCATCTCCGATAGGGCTGAACTTCATGGAGATGCCATTAAACTTTCTTTTCTTCATTGCAGATCCCGTCCTGCTGCCTCTCTCCTCCGACATTCCGGGCACCGGCAGAGTCCACGGACCCGGCGCCCGACAGCTCATTATGGACACTGCCGGCTTCCATACCGTTGGAAGGAATAGGCAGCTGGAAGTGCTCAGAGTCGGCAGTAAAGTGAGTAATTCTGATAACAAATGTACAAAGCTTATTTTTAGTATAAATACTTAGAAATAAGGTCCGCTTAATCCTAAGGGTCACAAAAAAGTGAATGTATCTTTAAACAGAATTCTCTCCGTCGACTTAAACAAGAAACAAGCTCTTGCCTGTTGAGTGTAGACTTGTATTCAATGGCTTGATGTATATCATATCCTCTTAGTTATTCTACATTGTGCTCAATAATGTCACAAATTGGTAAATTATCGCATGAACAATATATTCAGAAAAAAAGGCCTTTTTTGATGTTGGCTAAAAGCAAAGGCTAATATGGTTGTCTTCTTTGTAATCTTCTTCATCAAAGCAAACAGTTTGCGATAGGGTGGGAAGCGAAATGTTTGATCTCCCTGGATAATTACGCCTGCCTTTGCCATTAAAAGAATCTTCTATTGTTCCATGCGAAACGCCGAGATTTTCATATCGACTCTTTGAAATTCCAGCTTTTTTTCATGTAATGGAAGGGGACAAAGAGGCACGCGTTTGATTCAATGCGTATAGATTAAGGGGGGCTGCGTTCCGACCGGGATGTATCATGCATTAATAGGGTAATCGTTGAATAATGTATGTTGATTCACTAAAAAAAGAAGCAGAATGGTGGCTATAAATAAGAACCATTAAACATTAGTGGAGGTTTTTATGAAAATCAATGAAATGTAGCTGTCTGCAAGAATGAAACTTCATTTTGAATATATATTTTTTGCTATTTGGGGTTTGGCAAAGTATCAGCAGACATATTTTTGCCTTACATATTTTGCGCAAGGTTTAGACTTTTGGCAATGTTTTGTGGAATTTATGATTGGCGCACGTTTAGAGTGACCTTCTCAAGGTCAGCAGCGATGTAAGGTTATTTATCCATCCTAGGGTAGATCGCGTGACGCGGCCATGCCGTTCCAAGACTCATTCCTCCTCTTCTTGGTATCTTGGGGGAAGGTGAAACGCGTTGACCAAGAGGTAAGGGCTGATTTATCGATCTATTTGCGGCTGGGTTTCTAAACGAATTCATGATTTTGTTGAACGTTGTTGAGACTGTTGAGTCGATCGCCCAACATGTTTGTGCCATTGGGTTACGTCGCATGTTCAGCCAAAAACTTCCAGTGTAATATGATAGGATGCACCAAGGTCCAAATCTACACAAAATACTATAATGGCATTAAGTAATAGAAGTAGAAAGTCAACAGTTGGAGTCTCTTTGAGGTCTACTTCCAAAACCTTGCGTTACAAAGAAAATTGTAATTTGAGGAAGTTTTACTTTACTGAGAGGGTGGTAGACATCTGGAACAGCCTCCTAGCAGAAGTGGTAGAAGGTAATACAGTGAGGGTATTAAACATGCATGGGACAGACATACGGCTCCTGAATCTAAGACGAGACCAACGACTGATTAAGGTTTAGGTCTTTACAGCAGGAGAAATGGGCAGACTAGACGGGGGGCCGAATGGGGCCGATCTGCCAGAAGATTCTAGGTTTCTATATAGAATATCTCAATCACCTTAGACATTCACTTCAACTCAGGCTCAGTGAGCTGTGAACTCGGCTATCTTTGTTGCAGGGACCCCGCCATGTTCAAGATGGACTTCCACCACATGGAACCCAGAAAACTTAGACCCAACTTTTCATGCTGTGTTCTTCCATGGATGTATTTGGAATGTATCAATCGTGAATAAAGTGAATATATATAAGGGATGAGCACTTTACCCGCACGTTGTTTTGGCTCTGGGTCGAGCATCATCTCCATCTCCACCTTTCAATAGCAGCTGATGAGACAGATCCTCCACGCGCGCGATTTGTCTGGGACGCGGCATTCTGAATTCTGTTTGATTGTATGTTCAGCACAGACGAGGAGATCCAATTTTATTTCATTACCCCATTCCCCAGGAGTATTCCTAATCACGACAGCTTGATGCGTCACGCACATTTTATTTTGGTCTTCGAGTTCAAACTCTGCGGATCAAAACAAACCGTCGCGTTTGTATTAATCCGACGCATAAATCACTACTGGTGTTAGGTTGGTTTTGAGAAATTACAAAAACTTTGCCTAAACTTGCAGTTCAAGAAGGTTATAAGAATCTGTAGTTATAGAAAATAAGATGTTCTTGTTTGTTTTTTTGTTTTTAAGGTATGGCTCAGTGTGGCTTTGCAAATATGTTGTGGTGACATAAAAGATTAACCGATTAACATTAACACAAGCGAGTTTCCCGTGCAAGAAGAAGTGCAGGAATGACTATGCAGGACTCTCTGACTAATGGAAGTCTATGGAGGAAGGGACTTCATTAGCACCGCCATAAAGCATCAGCTCAGTGTGGTGTTTGAGCCGGGAAATTCACCCAAAATATCACACGACTGACAGCAACGGCGCCTCCAGATCTGCAGATAAAAGAACAAAGTGAGATAAAACCAATGTATACAGCGCTGGGGGTTATATTACTGTATACAGCGCTGGGGGTTATATTACTATATACAGTGCTGGGGGTTATTACTGTATACA
>VKOC01003585.1:0-52534 GCA_009364415.1 Spea multiplicata
GAGATAAAGGGCCACTGTAACACAGGAGTGATGGGAGTGATTAAGGGCCACTGTAACACAGGAGTGATGGGAGTGATAAAGGGCCACTGTACTATGAAGATACTCCATTAAAAATCAGCCACTTCCAGCTACAATAATCATTTAAAACATCAAACACTTTCTGACTCATTTTATGTTCATTTAATGGATGAAGTTTCCCCCCACACGTTTGAATGGCAGTGTATACACTGAGCCAGACAGTCAAATGGAATGAAACCCAAAAATCAGTCATCAAGGCGATAAAGAAGCAGACAATGACATCAGAGCTGCGGAGGACGGAGAAAGTCTGACGGGAGGCGTCGGAGCGTATATGAAGCATATAATATCCTAGTACTTTCAAGCCCTTATTTAGAAGTAAAACTACGAACTCTTTACTGGAAAGTCAGGTTTGTCGCAGCACATTTGGCTGTAGTGACGCGAGAACTGTAGAGAAGTGCAATGAGTTACCGGAAAGCACTGCTTGCTTCTGGAAACACACGGGCACGGACGTTACACGGAACATAATACTCAATACTGAACACAGCGCACACGGAAACATTACTGCATGAATTATGATATCATCAGTGGCGATGATTCTAATAGTATAACGCTGATATTTAGCGTAAAATTAGACATTATTGTAACTTCCTACACATTACTTTGAGAGAAATCACCTTATGGTGTCCACATAGGACCTTGTACTGGACGTGGAGTGGTGTCACGACAAGACGGACTGACATATATATATGATAACAAACACCGACATCATTACAGTGACACAAAAAGATTTCATTACTGAACTGTGACACACGGTGCACGTGATAGCAAAATCCTGATTTCTTCTGAACTACCTAAATATGCGGAAACGCTGGGCCAACATGAACCTTTCCCGAGGCTGTTCCTCCATAATGCATACCTTACAAGATTTCAGGGGCCGAAACTGGAAACCTTTGTGGGGTTGTGTAGCCGGAGGCAGGCTTGTCCACCTACTTTACCCAAAGAGCCACTTTGCAGTGCGTCAGAGCAACGCGAGGTCACCCAACAAAAACGTGTCGATTTTACTGATCCATGGGGGAATCAGAAGATCCCCACTGCCAGAAAAAGCGTGATAATGCGTCAGCTTGGAAGGGCAATAGCCGCAAATCAGGACTGTCCTGCCGAAAATGAGATGGTTGGGAGGTAGGATAAGTAAAGTTAAGCTGGCGGGAGGAAACACTTTATTTCACCCCAAAGCACGTATATAAAATCCTGGAAGAGTTGGCGTAGGAGTCGCTTTCAGGACCGGGACATGAGGGCCACAGCAACCAAGTTACTTCAGAGAATCAGACCAGAAAACAAACAAGAGCGAACTTCTAGGAAACAGAGAAGCGGGCAGCGCCTGTATCAGCGTATACAGCGTATATTCTTCTAGAACATTCCCCCCCCCGACAGATAGCGGCTCCTTCTGACAGAACGCAGAGAGCGTGAAGTCCAGAGGTTACAGCGACAAACAGGGACGCGGCACCACGGCTTTAACCCTTCCGGCACCAATGCCTCGTTTATACAGTTATGTGAACGCAAGAAATAATCCCAGCCTTCACGGCTCTCCTCGGGAATAGGAAATAAACTCAGAACTTCAATCTCACTGTACATAAGAAGCATGTTGTTTCTGTAATGTTATATTATACACCACTCGTTATTTCCCTTTGTACAGCGCTGCAGAACATGATGGCGCTATATAAAACAAGAAATAATAATTTGGCCCATTTTCCCCTATTAATCTGTCCCCGATCCTGTGTCAGATTCAGGACAGCCATACGTCTATACCACTCAAGTTTAAAGACCCCCCGCCGTCTTCATCTCTACCGCTTCGGATGGAAGATAAATGGATCGGCCTCACAGCTGAAGTGGTAGAGCAAATGTAATCATGCATGGGACAGTCATGAAGCGATCCCGTTTCCAAGATAAAACCAAGGAATGATTCACGTCAGAAAAAAAGCGCAGCCTAGACGGAGCGAACGGCTTTTATCTGCCGTCAGATGCTGCTTCCATGTCTCTTCTAATCAGAAAGATTGTACACGTAACGCGAACACGTCAAGAAAGCTCAGATATAAAGAGCCGGGGCTGTCACATGATTAGCCACGAGAAGCAAGTCAAAGAGTAAAAAGAGCTGGAAATGAAATGTTTGGGAGATGAAAGGTTAACGTCATTCATCGGATATCACGTGATTCGCACGCGGGAGGAAAGCAATGAAACAAACATCGAGAAGTAAGGGGTTTGGGGGCAGGGATTTTCTTGAATATTTATTATACTTGTAGTGGTAGGGCTTAGGGGCACTTTTTTAATAGTTTCCCTTTTGAGGCCCTCGCATAAGTTTTTTGATGTCATGATGACATCACTGGGCTCCCAATCAATTTCAGATCCATACAGGTACGCTGCCTAAGCTTGGGGGAGGGGGGCACACCATGGTTTTGTTGTTGTTTACTCTGCAGGCAGGACGGAAGCGTCCATTTGACGGCAGCTACCACAACATTTCTGCAACTGTTTCTAACTTGTACTTTATTGTATCGGCCCGGAATTATTTAGCGTAAAGTAACACGCCATGTAAAACGCAACTAACAATCAAAAAAGGGCTCATCTACAGGTCACTGGACCCGACCAACCCAAGCAGTCCTCTCCCCCCTTACCCACCGACTAGATTGTAAGCTCACAAGCACAGGACCGTCTTCTCAACATTATTCCCCTGATTGCAACTGCGCTACAGCATCTGCTGGCGCTATATAAATAAATGTAATGTAATCTCAGGATTAACGTTTCAGAGGAGAGCTCCGGGGCATGCGGCGGGAGGCACACTGGAGTTAGGTGGCCGGTATGGGGGGGCACAGGGTTACTCACCCGCTGTGACAGGCTTTCAGGGACTCGATCTGCCGCTGCTTCTGTTGCTGCAGACTGGTTAAAGGCGGCAGAGGTCTGGAGCCTTTGGATGAAGAGAAGAGCCAGCTCATCCTAATCTCTGCTCGCTGCTCCGCGCCACTACAGGCTGACGAGGTGCTGCTTGTGTCGGGGCTGACAGGGGGAGGAGGGAGGAGAGCAGATTAGCCGGTGCTGCTGTCTCTCGCGTTCACAGGGGATCAGGGTCATTGGCACATCAGCACTCGAGTGCCCCAGGATACCCACTTCCGCTGGAGGCAATAAGGAGGATCAGCCCCCCACAGGGGTAATATTTAATACCAAGGAAGAGGGTCAGGTCCCAGCGTGAACCAAGGCCGGTATTATCTGCTCTCCAGGCCCAGAGCCAGCAGGCATCAGATACGGCCTCAGAAGCCGACTCCCTCACATGCGTTAGCCTTTAACTCCATGGTTTATGCGCTGCCCGGCGGCAAAGCCCGGTATAGCGGAGACCGCCTATATAAGAAATAAAAAAAGCCGGTAACTTATTGCACGATAAGCCCGCTTTACATGACACAGAAACACCGGTCAGCGGAATATCGGTATACGCAGTATGTATACACTCTCCCAATCCCCACTTCCACTTTGTCCCTCTCTTCGGGTCGCTCTAAATGACGCAGCGTTTACGTCACCCTCACATCTGACATCCAGCAGGTGGGACCTTCGTGCAGACACGCCCACACGTCTCTTCTCCACCCCACCCCCGATGGCCCTGATGTCATCAGCGAGCGCCTCCGTAGGAGGTCACCCGTTGGGCAGAATGTAGCGGCTGGGCCGGCGCGTCGCTTTGATGACGTATTGGCCTAGGATATCGTTTGTGACGCCGGACTAAAGCTGGGGGGGCCTCGAAAGATCGCGAAGGTGGACCAGGCAAGAGGTAATTATGCGTCTCGACCATCACTATGCATGTGTGCCGAGAGCGGAGGGCAGCTGCCCAACGTGCGGGATCAGCGCAACGGAGGCGGCGCTAAAACCCCTGTGTCTCCTGGGCTCATTGAGATGTCACATCAGGCTTATGGAGCAATAGCGTTTCCCGTGCGGTCTTTAATATGCATTTCATAACACAGGGATCAGAGATAAGTATTGTACTAAGTCACCGGAAACAGTAGCTATTACAGCTGTTGATGTAAAGGTGTAAAAGCCGGTTTAAAGCACGTAGCTTGCAGTTCAGCTACCTCTAAATCTGACGTATGCAAAGTAAGCAATTCTACATGGTTAAATGGGCATTCTGGACCATCAAAACGACACCCGGAACATACAGGACACGCATAAAGAACGTTAACGCCCTGTAGAAATGAATGCAGATCTCATACGGCGAGAGGAAGACCACCGTGTGCGCCAGTGAAGAATGAAACCACCTTAAAAGAAGCTGCTACCCCCACGATAAATGAAACGCAGCGGCTCGGGAGTTAACGTTTTCCTTTTTACTGCCGCCCTACATACACGGTTACGGCATAGGGACGGCTGCTTCCCCAAACACGCTTCCAAAAATCCAAGAAAGGGGAAAATATAGCAAATAGTTTTGTGTAATAACATCTATGTGAATATTCCTTAATAATGTGCCCGCAATCCAAATGCTAAATCCAAGTTAAATGAGTTGTTCCTCGGCGAAATACAACAAATGTAGAAGCCGCATTGCATTTTACTGCATGAAAATCAGGTGTTCTTTAGATTTAGTTTTTCTGTCTCGTTTATCTCCTCCCCATCTGCCTTTACAGAAAGTAAGGGGCATACCTAGGTATGCTTCTCTGCACATGCTAGTCAATGGGGGCAACAGGTGCCAATCACAATGAACGTGGCTTCTGTGGCACAAGTGCAATACGTTTAAATAAATATAACTGGTTCTGGCAGAGGCCGGGAGAGCCGGAGAAGTAGGAAAACAAGCTGAAAGTCTCATTTTTTTGGTACCAGTAACTTAAAAATTAAAAATGCCAGCATGCACAGAAAGAGCTTCGTTGATCTCAATGGGAGCACTTTCTTGCCACTGATTGGCTTCTTCGAGCAGCCAATCAGTAACAAGTCCTCAAAACATGGAGAGGGAGGGTAGCTACAAGTCTATGTATATATGGTGGCTGTGAGGTTGTTCTCGCCCTCATAGTACTGAAATGTCCCTTTTATATGTTATGACATCACATGCTGATAGCGTGCCTGCGTCTCCTCTCTTTAGCTTTGCGTGTGAGTTTGAGGACCGTCGCCTATGAGATTCTTCTGTCGTCGGCTGTAACATTTTGATGCCTGCCTCTGAGGCCCTCCCCTATCCCCACTATGCCAGCTGCAACGGTGGACCACAGCCAGCGGATCTGCGAAGTCTGGGCCTTCAACCTGGATGAACAGATGAGAAGAATCCGCCAAGTTATACGCAAGTATAATTATGTTGCAATGGTATGTTTAGGGGTTTCGCTAGAACCGATTCCTTTAAAATTAGGCTATTCTGCGTAGAGCGGAGGTTGAATTTTCTGTACACGTATCTCAAAGCATCAAATAATACCTTGTTTGCTCTGCCGGGATATGTGTGCTGCCGGTGGCAATGATTTTCCCTTTTCTTTTATAAAATAAAATTTGTTACTATGAGAAAAGTCTAATACAGGCTTTATTCTGGTGTTAAAACCAGATGGTGTAAGAGATAATTACTTCCAGGTTAATTAGCGGTATACATCGGGGTATATGTGCGGAGCTGTCCTGGTGCGAAATGATAAAGGTGGCTGTCACCATAGCAACCAGGGCAATGACGCGTTATTGCAAAGCAATTCATGGTCAAAGGTTCGCTCTTCTAAGTATCGCTTTGAGAAAATCAATGAAATGCGTCCGCAACAGCCCAGCCCAGAAGCGATCTGATTCTTCAAAGTATTACTTCGGTTTTGTTTCTGTAATAAAAGCGGCGGGGGTGACTCACAAGACTTCCGACTGATAAGGGGTCTCCATGAAACGCGTGTGATGAAATTATAAGCAAAAGGCGCCAGTCTTGGCGCTCTACACCCGGGACGCGCCTGTGATGAGTGGTGTGGAGCATCTAGCTTAGAATAGATAAAATCCCGTCGTCGGTGGGCCCCAAATACCCCAAAAACATTCTGTTTAACGGCAGATTCTTCTTTATTGCTGATGCGAATACGCGGTGCTGTCTGCAGCTTGCTGACATGACCTGACATTATACAACAAGCCCTGGGAGCTTCTCGTGCAGGAAAAGTTTGGCTGGCCCTGTATAATGTATAATTAAGTCAGGTTTCATTGAATTATGCATTGTACAGGGCTAGCTCGCTCTTTTGTGCTGGAGAAACATACCGAGGTTGGCTCTTCTTAATGGCAACAACCCTTCTGCCAGCTCTCCCTTTCATGAATTAAACCCGATTGTTACACAGATCAAGATGAGATTTACAGATTTTGTACAGATCAAGATGAGACTTACAGATTGTGCTGTGCACGGAGGAAATACATTTTATTTCTTATACAGATAATGCACATGCTATGTGTATATATAATATATATAATATATATGTTATGTATAATATAAGTACTTGTATAAATACTTGGACATATGGCATCTACTACATTTTGAAGGTTTTTCTTATTTTTTTTTTTCCCGTCTCTCTTTTTTCTAGGACACAGAGTTTCCAGGGGTTGTTGCGAGACCAATAGGGGAATTCAGGAGCAATGCTGACTATCAATACCAACTTCTGCGCTGCAACGTAGACTTACTAAAGATCATCCAACTGGGGCTGACGTTTATGAATGAACAAGGAGAATACCCGCCGGGAACCTCAACGTGGCAGTTTAATTTTAAATTCAATCTAACGTACGTCTGGGCTTTGGGGAATTTTTAGAATGAGGAAACAATACCGTTATTTTGGTTTTTGTTTTTTTCCGATACTTCTGGAGACTTAGCGTAACGTTTAGAAGTAAAAACTATGCAAGAATTTTTTCCGCTGTATTTAAAATATAAAGCTATACGTTTTGTTCAATGCGTAATTACACTTAGATTAAAAACAACGTAATTTCTGTGACCCTTGTGCTTCAACAGATTTATTTTAATTTTGGGCAGGAAAATATATATTTATTTGTCATTTTGGAGGTCTTCCCTGCCATTACATTTTTTTTGGTGCCAGTGAGAGCATAATTTGGGTTATATATACATAGTGTAGCCGACCCTCTGTGTAGGAGAAAATATTCCATTATAGCCAAATCCCCACATTTTTGTATTAAAATAATGCTAGTAATTTAATTGACTCAAACCCATGTTAAAATGGCTAGTAATTAACTTGTAGGGGGAACCGGTTTACCTGCGCATTGTATCCGCGAGTACGTTATCGAATACATAAGTAAGACATCATTCTATTTGAAGATTTTTGGCATTTATCTGTATTATCTCTGCTGCATTTTTCTAGAATAGCAATGTTTGTGTGCACAAAAAAGAAAAGACTTTGATTTCTCGTTCTTCCTCCTATTTAAGGGAAGACATGTACGCGCAGGATTCCATAGAGCTGCTCACAACCTCTGGGATCCAGTTTAAGAAGCATGAAGACGAAGGCATCGAAACGCAGTACTTTGCGGAGTTGTTTATGACCTCGGGAGTAGTGCTGTGTGAAGGCGTCAAGTGGCTCTCTTTTCATAGGTGTGTATTATAGATTTGGGGCTTGTTGGGTTGAGATAACTCTGTCTGCGTCTCATCAGGGTTGATGTTTTATGTCGTTTTCAATTTTTTGTTTATTTTTATTGATCTGCTTTTTACACACTTGATTTGCTTACAACGCGTATCTCTGCTGTACTTTCCTGTATAACTTCTACTCAAGGGGTGTTTTAGTATTCCCTAACGTGTTTAACCCCTTAATGACAAAGCCCGTACATGTACGGGCTCACAATGCATTGGCTTTAATGGGTTAAGTATTGCTGTCTTTGAAGCATGGCTTTTTGATTTTTTAGTCTTATGAGAAGTGTTTTTAAATGCCATATTAACAAAATTATTCAACAACTTGCCTAAGGTTTTATCAGTACTTCATTTTTGTTCTGAAACATTACTGTAAAACTCCTGTTATCTTCTGTGGACTTGAGTCAGAGTCGCGCTCGGGTAAAACTGCCTACTTCTCCATTATTTTTGGTGTATGGGGGTTCATGAGCCGAGTCTGTGGTCTGACTTAGCTCGGCTCAGATCGATCAATGGCTGGCTGGTCCTTTATGCGTGAAAAAATTAAACATTACTGCTTTCCTATTACTAGGACAGCGGTTTTTTTAAATTGTTTTATTGCCCCCTCCACATAAAGAGGTTACAGATCAACAGGCATGAAACCTGTACAGCCTGTATTCAAAATAAATAGCTGAAGTTAGGCCATATCCTCACTTTCATGCAGAGTCGTTTTGCTTTGTTGGCACTCGCACATGGATTGTGTTTTGTAATGATACAATGAAACCAATCAAGAATGGCAGGGGGGACAAAAGCCATGCTACATGCGGACAAAAGAAAGCCGAGCCATGGAAACATGCGCGGAAAGGATCCTGCAGAATTCCCCGCACAATACAGTCCTGAAAAACAGGATATTTATAATGACCAAAGCCTGGTTTTCCTCTTTAGAGAAAAATACAAAAACTGAAATGTTACCATTTTATCGCATATATAATATGCAGATTCCCAAAGCAAGTTAATGCCCCTGCCTGTCTGATAGATCCACATGAGAAGAAGCACAATAGATTTGCACTTTTGCAGATATGCCATTCTTGCACTCATAGCTAAATACCGACATTATGGGCTGTGTAGAATTATTGAGTACTGACCTGTTCTGCTACAATTACTTGTGATACTTATTTGTTTCTCATGGATTCGGAACTGAAGCCAAACAGGAATGTGTGTTTTCAAGGTCTTTGCAGAATATTTTGCAGTTCTAATGATCACGCATAGAATGATACGACTTCTTTATCTGTAGCAGGCAAATGTTAATGAAAATGATCTGTTTTTGCCTCAATTTTGAGCTGAACACCATGATGTTAACCCATTTATTAAGGCCTATGTTTTGGTTTGTAAGAAGCTCCAGAACCTGGGACAGCCTCGATCAGTAGAAGTCACCTCCGTAGTGTTCACTCCGTGCGGTTTCTCTCCACGTGCTTGGTCTTGTCAGTTCGGTCTCGTCTGATTGAGTGGATTATCACAGATTACAAAACCAAAAGTCTGTAATCCTGTTTACACCTGTTCAACCGTACCGCATGACTGCAAGTTCTACGTGACCTCCTGCTGTTTATTGTGATGTCCTAAATGCTGCTGCTAGGCTTATGTTCTGCTCCCCCACTCTGTGAAACCCTCCACTGGCTCCCTAGTACCATTAGAATTAAATTTTAAATCCTGGTAATAACATATAAGGCCCTCCATAACACTGCTCCTCCATACATGTCTTTCCTCATAAGCCAATACTCTCCTACTCGATCCCTATGTTCTTCCAATGGGCTAAGGCTCTCCTCCTAACTTATCACCCCTTCCATTTCCCGTCTACAAGATTTCCCTCGGGCTGCCCCATATCTCTGGATTCTACTTCCACCAAACCTTCAGCATTCACCCTCCCTCCCGACATTCAAGAACATCTCAAAACCACTTTCTTCAGAGCAAGCCGCACCATCTAGCTGCTAGAACCCCTTGTCCTCATACAACCACCACATACCTCTCACCTTTCTCAGTGCCTTATACCCCAACTTTCTCAGATAACCCCCCCACACTACCTCTCACCCGCCACTGTACTGCCACACACCTCTCACCCTTTCTCTGTGCTTATACCCCCCCCCACTACCTCTCACCCGCCACTGATACCACCACACTACCTCTCACCCTTTCTCTGTGGGCTTATACCCCCCCCACACTACCTCTTCACCGCCACTGATACCACCACACTACCTCTCACCCTTTCTCTGTGGCTTATACCCCCCCCACACTACCTCTCACCCGCCACTGATACCACCACACTACCTCTCACCCTTTCTCTGTGCCTTATGTTTGTCACCCCATTCCCTCAAGACTGTAAGCTTGCGAGCCGGGCTCTCTCCACCTAATGTATCGGTTTGTTTTAATCTGTCAATTCGCGTCTTGTTATACCCGTTGAATATATGTATTGTATTAAGCGTTGTGTAAACTGTTGGCGCTATATAAATAAAAGATAATAATAATGCCAATTATGTTGGCAGTAACAGTAATGATGACACCTGGAAACTAATATTTTCTTTCTAGCATCTTCATACCGCCATACCAAAGTTACAAATAAAATCTGTTTCAAGACTAATTACAAGACCCCCCCTTTCTTCCTGGGTGTTCTTATATTCAAGATCTCTTCTATAGACCAAACTTGAACCTGCAAGGAAGAAATTAAAGGGTCACCAAACCATGATAACATGTAATTCCAGCATCTAGGATCCCAGATTGCACCCACTTAGATATACAGATCATGGGCCAGGTGACTTCTGTCTGAATTTACCCCGTTGTGTGTTACTTGCTGGTTGTTAATACTTACTGTATTGTTTCTGTTGCAGTGGTTATGACTTTGGTTATCTAATAAAGATACTGACCAATTCAAACCTGCCAGAGGTAGAACTTGACTTCTTTGAAATCCTGCGGCTTTTTTTCCCTGTGATTTATGATGTCAAATATCTTATGAAAAGCTGTAAAAACCTGAAGGTAGGTTATTAATGAGTAAATATAATTCAAGTGACTTTACAGAGCAGGTCTTAGTGGAAGGGAGAGAGAATCAGACAGCGAGAGTAATGTTGGAGTCTACTCAGTGTCTCCTGTCCTTGGCCACCAAAAATGCCAGCCCCATGAACTGCCAATCTCTATTAGGTTCTTGCTGTTTGATTGTTCTAGATATTAAATACCGTTTCCTCCTTTTGGGTAAATCAAATCTGTATTTATATTTGCTTTAGAGTGTTTATCAACTGCATATTAATGCAATGTTACTTTAATAATTAATGCTATACCTGCAGTGCAGGAACCCCTGTGTTTTATTGTGTTGTTCTGTCTCCAATCCTGCTGTTTTTTACGTGCAGTGAGGTTTGGGTAATTATACTATAATACCGTATTTGCTCGATTATAAGACAATGTTTTTTCCCCAGAGCAAATGCTCTGAAAAACATCCCTCGTCTTATACTTGAGGTTATCTTCTAATCAGAACTCAAATAGAGATCTGAATACAAGACTAAGATCCAGATCCCCCGCAGTGCTGCAGGGGACCCGGATCTGCCTCTTTGAAGGCCGGTGGAGGTCTGTGCTCTGCGTGCAGACAACCTCCGCTGCTGCTGGCACTTCTGCCAGGGCTTCTATGACAGAGGTGCCGGCAGCAGCGGTGGTTGTCTGTGCGCATCCCGCAGGGAGTCTGAAGCACGGGACGCAACAAGTAAACGGATACACTGGTGAGTGGGGGGGGGGTTAATGGTTTTCTGGAGGCAGAGTGGCATACAGGGGGTTAAAAGGCTTATCAGGGAGGCAGGTGGCATATAAGGGGTATAAGGCAAATCTAGGGGGAGTGGCGAATAGGGGGTTAAAATGCAGAGTGGCATATAAGGGGTATAAGGCAAATATGGGGGCAGATGTGCATAATTGTGGCAAATATAAAAGGAAATGACAAAAAAAAACTTTTCAATCAGTTTTTATTAAATATGAAAAAATGTTTTATATGTGGATTAATATTTTTTCTATAGGGTAGCCTTATATTCAGGCATGTTCTTTTATCCTAAATATTCCACTTTTGGGGGGTCGTCTTATAATTGAGCAAATATGTTGTGTGTGTGTATATATGTAACAGTGGGCAACTATAGTTTTTATTGTAACAATTCAATATGTTCTCTCATCAGGGAGGGCTGCAAGAAGTGGCAGAACAGCTGGAACTGGAGCGGATAGGACCTCAGCATCAAGCTGGCTCGGACTCGCTACTGACTGGAATGGCTTTCTTCAAAATGAGAGAAGTATGACATAACCCAAGTAGTGAAAGGCATAGCACACAAACACTAAAACTCCATGGAAAATTTGTCATAGCCCACGACTGTTCACAAACCTCACAGAAGACGTAGGTTTTGCATGTTAGAAGCCATTAGTATGAGTTCTAGGTAGAACTTTGCTAGTTGACATTTTCTCAGTAATTCCTTTCTACCTGGGACAGTGTGCCCTAAAAGAAAACCTTGTAAAATGAGGGTTTTCATTTTTACTAGTTTTATTTCACATTAATTATTAAAAAACAGAGGACAAATGTGAAAGTCCAGGACAGCCAATCACTTGTCTTTTATTTATCAGTAGGATCGGAGGGGACAGGGTGTCTCGCCGTTACACGTGTATCATATACGAGGCTGCAATGAGAGAACCATATGCTCAACCAAGTTCTTCTCGAGCTCAGACTGGATTCAGTTGCAGTTATTAAGCCAGTTGAATTCCATGAACTTGCAATTGCTTCTAATGCCACTCTTGGTCATAATTTGTGTCTACCAACCTGGAGAAGTTTGTTGTACCTGAGATTCTTTGACTTGTGGCTACTTAGGGATAGTAAATAGATATTTCTGTCAGTTGTGCGTACATACATACATATATACATACCTGTTTTTATTATCAAAACTATTATTTGTGGCTATACAATTCTGTTACTTGTTGGAACAGTTGCCACATGTTGTATATATTCTTTTTCTTACCTTTCTTTAGATGTTTTTTGAAGACCACATAGACGATGCTAAATATTGTGGCCATTTATATGGTTTAGGATCCGGCTCGTCTTATGTACAGAATGGGACAGGGAATGCATACGAAGAGGAAGCCAACAAGCAATCGTAACATCCAGAGGAACAATAAGCACTTTTTTCATTGCCAAGCTACTTTGTACATGTTTTATCTCCGGTTGAATTGCTCGGACATCCACAGTACCGCTTTTCGGCAGTCACTGCCTTCATCCAAACATGGAAATGTCTGGCCTTTACCTAAATCAGCGTCACGGTATTCTGTTTGCCTTACATAACTCTCATCCAACACTCTCGCTCCCTCTAGATGCATCAGGAGATATCTCACCCTTAAGTAAGGGGTACACAGAGAAGTTGTCTGAATTTCTTCCCTTTTTCATGACTTGGTAGAACTGGTAGCAGAAAGCAAGGTCAAGCCCTGTGCAGCAGGTTACAAGCATGGACCATAAAAGTTCTTTTCCACTTGACTACACAGATGCTGTGTTAACCTAGTCTTTTAATACTGATGCATATCTCCTTCAGGCTTGAAATGTAATTTCTGTGCATCAAATGGAGTGGCACCAGTGTTTTGCCCGATGACTTCTTTAGGTACCAGAGGGTTGAACGACTCGTTGTGGCGTTCAGTTCCCTGGCTTTCAAGGATTGAATGTCTGGAGACATGTCTCCATGACCTCCAGAACAACATTTTTACACAGTTCCTGAGACTTGACAAATCCTGAACATGGACCCTACAAAACTCCCATGTTGAACCCTTTAGTTTCCAGATTGGCCTGTGACAATTTGTTTCTCAGGCTAAAGGGATACATTGACCTGGTAGACAATTTATAACCATAATAAAATGCACTCCCTGAGTCAAATGCTTTTTTTTTATCCCAATTTTTGTTTATGCATATAAACCCCCATTTTTATTTTTTAAGGAATCATATTTATTCTAGGTATTTGATTTTCAGACATATACCCAACATCTAAAGCAAAAAAAAGCAAACCCCAAAACAAACAAAAGCAAAGCCTCATTCAAAAGAATTATGCAAAAAAAAAAAGACATTATCCAAAATTTCAGCTGTACTGATTCACACAAAACAATATACAATATCTTTTTTGTATTTGCTGCAAGGATGTGTTAATTATTTGTTGTAACAACAAAAATGTTGGAAGTTGTAGCAGGACACTATTGCAGCTGTCACGTAATATGACGTTTTTCACAATATCTTTTCAATATATTTTTTATATATTGTCCGTGTAGACTGCAGTAAGGTATATTTTTAGCCATTCTTTTTAAAGATAATTGGTAGTACGAGACTTTTTTTTTTTTTTGTAATGGCTAATTGATCTTCCCCAAAACCGAACTGTGTGTTTTGTCCACACACTGTCACCATCTATGAAAATACCAGCAAATCTTTATACTTTTGGAAATCTTTGTTTTTCTTTCACATATGTTACAATATTGTAACAGCGGTTCTTTTTTTTAAGCATATGGAAAAACAATGTTTGCAAACAAAAGGATATTATTTGTTTTTAAAGCTTTTTGTAAATAAAGGCTGAAATTGTTTTCTTCCGCGTACACGTTTTCTTACTTTGACGGTACACGCAATGCATTTCAATGACGCCGGTCCTTCGCCATAGAAAACAACCGATCAGCGCTACAGATTGTGCCAGGTTTTGCTCTCCTAGCCTGGATCTGCTGCGATTTTCTTGGTATGCCTTTGAGGACGCCTTTATATTACCACAATGCTCATGAATGTCTAATGAAATGTCCTCCACCCGACCTATACCTGTTAACTTCATCTGCTTGAAATACCTTCTCTGCTGAAATGTATAATGTAAAGTTATATCGGTTACTATGCATGGATATTCGGAATGGAGCCGCTCACCAGACATACGGCTCGAGATTCCCCAGTTGTGGTTTGAAAAATCTTAAACCCCTTAACCCCTGTATAGGTGACTCTGGGAGTTATAACTGTTGAAAATGTGTATGTAAGTTAGGGATGCAACCAAATAATTGCCCCGCATATGCTTTTTTTGATCTAGAAGACACGTCACTATAGAGCAGGGGTGTCCAAACTGCGGCCCTCCAGCTGCTGCAGGACTACATCTCCCATAATGCTCCTTCAGCTAAGGGGCTGGCTGAGGAGTACGGGCGATGTAGTCCTGCAGCAGCTGGAGGGCCGCAGTTTGGACACCCCTGCTATAGAGTGTCAAATCGTTACTCGTGCTCTATACTAGAGCAAGTAACGTAAAATACCAGATTAGCAGAAATATAAGGGAATAACATACACATCGTATATGTAACAAGTAAGTGTGCGGCCGAAAGAAAAACAGGACAGATAGGATAGAGGAACCAGAGTATTAATGACATGGTTAACCCATTTATACCGCATTTCATATTTAAAGGGATGATCCGTTGAGCCTCCTGAATAAACAATGTTTCCTTAGGGAGAAGCTGCAGCCAATGACTGGCTCTGGGGAAAGCACTTTTAATATACCCTGACCTAGTATTCTATACAAACGTACCCTCTAGAGAGAGACTTCTCAGTTTCTTATATTCCAGCTACACACCAGCCAGAACCCCTAAACCTTTTGTGCTAACATCACTGCAATGGATTCTCGTTAGACATATGCAAATAAAGTTAACAATGATCATGTTTTTGCCTCTATGTCCACTTTATACATAGACCCCCCTTGGAGCAAATGTCGGCTGTAGTAGACAGACTTTAAACCCCATCATGACAATGGCTGATTTTATTTTTTTTAACATTTCTGCGCTGCTCATGTTTAGCTGTAATTTCCTTCTTTCTCATTTACTGAACCCACGTAAGTTTTGAACTGGTTTTTGTCTCATATAATTTACTATATAAAAAAAGTATGAAATATGGTAAATTTTGAAAAAAGGAGAATATTTTACTCATCTATAAAAGCTTATGAAAAAACCTGCTCAATAGATTCTACTATTTGTCCTGAGTTTAGAAATACACAATTTTTTGCAAGTTCTAGGGCAAGAATTACAAGTAGCGGTTTGCTATTTCAAAACCATTTTTCTTCCAAATCTGGTTATTCTGCCCCCATAACATACACTGACATTTTAGATTAGTTCTTCACTTTTAACTTTGTGGCAACAGTTTGGAGAAGTTCCTCTCCTGTTTCAGTATGACAATTATCTTTTTTGATGATTTTTTTCCCTTTTTTTATAAAGCGCTTGAAAGGAAGCCTCTTGTACTGGAAACTTTGTGCTGCTTCCACGGATGAATGTTTGCATATCCAACTTCCCTGATGTAGATTACCAAGAATTACATTGATTGTCGAACGCTATAGGCACTAAATTACATTGGCTATACTAAAAGCGGAGAGCACAGTTCTCCTTTAAGAAAACAAACCTGTTTTTGATAGATAAGTGCCTTTTCTGTGTTTGCAAAGGTTTTTATTAATTGAGTAGGTGAAAAAGAAATGTTATAATTAAAATATACACCAACAGGTGAAGTGAATAACACAGATAATCTTATTATCATGGCACCTGTCAGTGGGTGGCATATATTAGGCAGCAAGTGAACATTTGGTCCTCAAAGTTGATGTGGTAGAAGCAGGAAACATGGTAAAGCGTAAGGATTTGACAAGGCCAAGTTGTGATGGCTAGACAATTGGGTCATAGGTGGCGACAGGGTCATGGGTGGCTCATCATTGCACATGGAGGGCGAAGGCTGGCCCGTGCGGTCAAATCCAACAGGTGAGCTACTGTAGCTCAAATTGCTGAAAACATTAATGCTGGTTTTGTCAGAACACACAGTGCATCGCAGTGTGTTGCATATGGGGCTGCGTAGCCACAGACCAGTCAGGGTGCCCATGCTGACCCCTGTCCGCTGCTGAAAGCGCCTACAATGGGCATGTGAGCATAAGAACTGGACCACGGGGCAATGGAAGGTGACCTGGTCTGATGAATCCCACTTTCTTTTACATCACGTGGATGGCATGCTGCGTGTGTGTCGCTTACCCCTAGAAAACATTGCACCAGGATGCATAAATGCAGGTTGTCATAACGTTATAGCTGATCGGTGTATATGTAAGAGTATTATTCAAATAAAAGATAATGTTTGAAGTTAAATGTTTAACTTTGTTAACTTACCTGTACTTAGCCAAACACAAGTTTTATATTGTTGCCGATTTTCAGAGTATATCAAGTAAACTTGAATTTCATATTTTGTGTATTTCCCTTCCTGTGTAGAACAACACTGCGATATTTCCTGCTTCATCAGCCTCTTATTTCTTAAAGACCAAAGGCGTTACGTAACAGGCATAATAAATAGACTTGTGCATTCTTAATCAGGAGAACATGAAAACGAACACGAATAGTGTGTTTTCGTTGTTCAGACTACCGAATAAATATGGCGGCGAGTAAACGTACACGAAGAAGCACAATACGAAGAATCTTTGTGTTCGTCTTCATTAATATCTCCTACCTAATCTCCCTGATCCCTTCCCACTGCCTCTAGCCTACCTTCTCTATGCAGCCTCGCAGGGGTTAACAGGAATCCGTAGGATCGCACCAGGAGTTAAAGGTCCATACGAGCGACTCTATTGGTTGCCGGCAGGGACCTTCTCTAGCATCAACCAATAAAGGGCAGCTGCCAATGAAGGGCAGTCGTTTGTAAGGAGCTTTAACTCCTGATGCTGAAACTTGGCCTGAAACCCCCCAGGGCAAGTTTCGGCATCAGAAGCTAAAGGTCTTTATGTGCTACTCTATTGGTCGCCGGCAGGGAGCTTCCGGTGACCAAATGAGTCGTTCCTATGGATCTTAAACTCCTGGCGAACAATGGTCTCCCCAGGCCAAGTTGCTCTGAGCTCTATCTGCCAAAGCGACTGTATTGCTTGTCACCAGGGGCTCGTCTGGCATAAACCGATGAAGAGCAGCTGCCCTTTATTGGTTGATGGCAGAGGAGCCCCCTGCAAGCGACCAAGAGAGTAGCTCTTACAGACTTTTAAAATCCTGGGGCCAAAGCTGCTGCGTTTTTTTTTTTACTTCTTTAACCCCGTATTAAAAAGAAGAAAAATATGAACACGAAGAACGTATGCGAATATTTGCTCTCAAAAGAACATGAAACAGGTGACAAATCATGAACAAGAAGATTTTTTCCCCCAAAGATGAACACGAAGACGTGGCCAGCGCCCAAGTCTAATAAGAAGTATCTATGGTGCAAAGTTAGAAAAGTGGTCTTATCACCATAGCAACTAACAAAATGACCCAATCAGTGGAGACTTTGAATGGTTACTATGGTGATAAGATCACTGCTAAATATAATTTTCCAAGCAGTCACTAAATTAAAGATTTACTAACACAAAAATTTTTTAAAAAATACAATATATCTGAATAATGCAAGAAACATTGACATAATTACAAAAATAAAATAAGCAAAAAGGCAATGTGTAAAGCAAAACAATAAAACGGCTTTTAGATAAAACGATAATAGAACTTTTTAATATATTTGGTAGCATTTATTTTCAATTTCTTTTAACAGATTAAAAAGGAAATTAAAATTGCCAAATACATAACATATCTGACAAAAAAGGCGTAATCATCTGCAGGGATTATATAAAGCTTGATCTTTTATACTGAATGAACCCAACGTTTCTACTTGTTCTCACATCAGAACACACAACAATATTACTTAACAGACCACAAAATTGTTAGATATATTTAATATTTATTCATTTTAATAGATAATAGTCTGAAAGCCAAGTGTCCATGTTCATGAACAAAACTGAAGATAACAACAGCATTTAAAATAGTTTGCCGTCTACCTTACATTTCAAAAATCTTTACTTTCAGACCTTTTCCAAGAGCAAATAAAAAATGAGAAAAAGTATTAAGATTAAAGCCTCATTTTAGTTCACATCAATTTACCATTGTTGCAATTTAGTTGAAGGATTCCATGGAGTAAGACAATGTTTCCTTTGAAGATTCCGCAGCTTCATGAGTGGTCTGATTATTTGATCTGATGTATTTCCTTTATTAGAACTTCTAATTAATAACAAAAATTTCTGAATTTTCAGCTTACACTCTGGGGGTGGTGGGGGGGTGACACTATCATCTCTGTAAGAAAATTGTAAAAGTTTTTCATAAAACTGAATATAATTTCATGGATGTTCTGTATTATCTTCTGATGTCTAGATCGTTTATTTAGATTGGCACAACACAATCTATATACTAATAAAATATATTTAATATTTAACAATGTGTATGAAATCTTCCCTGTAACCGTTCCTTTCTTTCTAGGTTTGCAATGGAATTCCTATTTTTTTTCTCAGTTCATTAAAAAATGTGGTGGATATCCCCCAAAAAAATCTCAAACCAGGAGCAATTTACATTATTTACCATAAATGAAGATCTTCACAGGACCCACTTAGGTAAATCATAGTGGGTATGGCAGAAAAAGTGAAAACTAGGCTGATATGCTAAATTTATTATGGATCAGTCTTCAAAAATGAAAAACTTCCTGGGACCATTGTGAAGTCATCAAAGCCTTGGGTTCTTGCGTTTAGAGCAAAATATCTAAATTAGATGACCCTGTACAGTAATTGATTTCAATTTGTAGTATTAAAAGTGTATGGCATAGCCCCGAGACAGAACAAACCCAGAAGGACCTTCAGCCCCTATAGACAAACTATATTCACTGTTGAAAATTCCATTTGTTTACTGTCTACAGATTGTAGGTTTTTTCAATTTTTTTTTCTGTTTTTCTCATTTTTTTCTTCTTTGGTTCATTGTTATTAAAATCAAATAAGGATGATCATTCCCATAACTGAAGCCGGAATCTTTGACCTTAAGTAGATGAGTGTATCTGATGATGATGACAGAATGACTGACTTTGTAGTTTGGTTATTATCTAATCACTTTAATATGAGATTTTCCAGGCAAAGCTTTTCATTAAGAAAAAATACAAATACTGGATATCAGATCCATGCTGGTCCATTGGTTAAAAGTGTTATAGCACATTGTATGCCAAAAAAGCATTGAATTGTTTGTATTCACAATGTTGGGGACATGGTTTATATGTCCCGTGTTATAGTGTGATCTCATCTTGTGCTTTTTTTTTGTTTTGAAGAATCTGGTTAATGCTGTAATGGTATGATAGTGATGGATCATGATATTCACTGACCATTGGGGGTTTCAAGCAGTGCAACTGTTAATACTTTAATTCCATAACACTAAGCACTGTAAAATCTGTAACATGCAGAGTATGGTTCCAGGAACAGCGCAAATCAACCCAACACAGCCAGCAAACAGTCCACCAACATGCAATAATTCTATCATTTAAATTTGCTGGAACTCATGAACGATGTCTTCAATTATACCAACGGGCCAGGATTAAACGGTTAACAAACTCGGTTCACCTTATTCACCAGTCCTGTAGGAATGGGAATAATGTACAAAAAATTACAATATGAACTTGTGATATTAGTAGATTTAATCATAGGTGAATATGTTGCTTACATTCCTTCAAAACCCAGGAATTTCTGAAGATGCTGCAACATGCTGTTTAGTGGAAATTAAATGATCCTTCCTAAAAACCTTCTCCTTTTCTTATTGTCTGTATTTTTCAAA
Organism: Spea multiplicata; assembly: GCA_009364415.1. NCBI lineage: Eukaryota > Metazoa > Chordata > Amphibia > Anura > Pelobatidae > Spea > Spea multiplicata. The sequence goes on from VKOC01003585.1 coordinate 20,216, forward strand.
TGATTCTACTGACTCTGTTGTAACAGCGCTATGAAATTTGCTGACACGATATAAATAAATGTAAAGTAACCTTCCATGAAAACAAGCGGTTTGAATGATTTTAAAAGCAGATCTCATGTTCAGCTAGAAGCCGACTGTTCAGCTAGAAGCCGACTGCTTAAGAGGGAAATTATATATATATATATATATATATGCATATATGCATATCATTATATATATATATATATATACATACACGTTTTGTAGATTTTTATGTATATTTCAGAATACTGATGGATAGATCAATACATTCTAAACAATATTTTGGTTCATTGTGCTGGCACTGTTATTAACTGCCCTCTGTGCAATGCTGTTAATATATATTATAGTCCAGATGTATTTAATAAATAAGAATAAATATAAACTCTATATTTTTCAGATATCATCTTATAATTGATATAATCAGGAACAGTTAGTGGGTATCATTAATATATACTGCTGTTTCATATACTTTGTTGTCATTATTTTCCTTTCCAAAAAATCAGTATTTTGCACTCGATAAATAGAATATATATAGAAGGATGTTCATTCTTGGATGAGGAATCACAATTATGTTTGTGCTCTATTTCATAAAAACACAGTCAAAATACAACCTTACATTGTATACAACACAGGACTGTTTGTACTATAAAGACTTCCTTCTCCTTTACATGACAGTACTTAAATAACCACGATGGATTTCGGCATGTGCATGTCTCCCGATGCCAATATAATACTAGATTCAGACTTAAGTCATGTTCGAAGCAGTAATGGAGAGAGCCAATCAGATGCTGCTGCCAATTTTGGTGATCACATCCACCATGGTACGGATGCAAAATAAGCCAATGGGAGGGTGACATCTTCTTCGCCTGTGTCCCTCGAGACCGATTTCAAACCTGCGGGGTAGAATTAAAATAGCAAATCAACTGATGGACATTAATCTTAAATACGATGGACAATTGAATATTTTACTTGATGCTACTACCATAACCGTTCTGAATATTGATTTTGACGAGTTCTCTAATTGGATCCATTGGTTTCCGCAAGTCAGTTACTAGTAATTTTCCTAAAATCAGCTAAATTCTGACTCCTCCCAAGTGTCCCTGATTAGGAGGGACAGTCCCTTTTAGAAGCCCAAATATCTTTGCCACTTGTGGTTTTTGTTTCTAGGAGCACAGAATGTCTTCTATGGCCCATAAAGTTACTATAATGTGTGAATACATAGGAGAATCGTGGTTATAAATGAAATAAAATGCATTGCTCCTCTAAATGCCTTACCAAGATTGATAATCCGCTAACATGCGTTAATGTCACATAAAAATTCTCGGCAAGGCTCTGTCCCTCCAGCAAACCCTCCCTCTAACCTCGCTCAACTCCTACATCACCTTATTTACGGAATCATATGAAATCTAAAAGTTACCAGATGTTCCCACCGAATTAGTAACGATAAACATACAAAGCCAACAGAATGACCAAGAATACCAAAGCACGTCCTTACTTTCTTTTACCATCGCCGGCTCCCAGAAGCCCTAGGTTTCATTTTCTATAGTTAATCCAGGATTAGTCATCCCTATATTAAGCAAAAAAAAGAAAGAAAAAAAAAAAAAAAAAAAAAAAAAAAAGTAAGACTGCATTAGTCTATAATCAGCCTAGGAAAGGATGGATAGCAAATGAACGGCTTATTCAGAGGAAAAGCAAAGGAAATCTAACCTCTTATTAAGCACACAGCTAAGTATCATTACATACAGAAGGTATATGTTTATTTCAGCCAAATCTAAATGTGAGCTCTTCTGGTTAATTGCAGTGACTGATTTATGCAGCCTGTTCCAGAGGACTGATTATAACGGCGTGAGGTTGTCCAGACACAAGTGATTCTGAGTAAGACCATTTTTAAACGCTGTTCCTGACATTTCCAAGTATTACAGTACCTTTTTTTATATATGTATTAAAGACCCTTTATGTTACAAATTATTCACAACTGCAGCATTTAAACATTAAACCAAGGTGACTACTGAGAACGTTGTGCGGTTTGGATATAAATATGGATGAACGAGTATAATGTGTTATACAGTCAGCTGCAAAGCATCTGCACCTGGAATACAAAAAAGGGAAATAAAGGCAATCGTTGAATGTTGCACAGTCAGTCCTAAAGAAATCTCTAAAAATATCCATAGACAGGCAAACGAGAACAAGAAGCTTTACTTTAAATATCTAAAATGTGCCATTTTGGATGCTTTAGTATTCAAACATTATGATTATGGTCTCCCCAGAACCAGCTTCGTTTATTCAGCAGATACTAGAGGACAAGACCTGCCAAGCAAACGTCATGCAAGCTTTTGGATGGCGCCACCAGGCACTTGGAATAAACTGTACTTCATGTAAAATCTCTATACTTTACCTCTGTTACTGAGAGCAACGCGGTCCCAGCCATGTCCTCAGAAGCTTCTCCTAGTGCTGATGGTGCGTTTGGCCCACTTTGAAGGGGACTATTTTTACATACTTTTACATGTCTCCCAACACAGATCACAGATGGTGATTTATTGGTGGGCGATTCTCGTTAAATACAATTGAAATTATGCAAAAATATATTAGTACTCACTATTGCAGACACTGAAATTTGCTGTGGTGTCGACCAGATGTTTATAAATGTGTTGGTGGCATTCTTATTGAAATTCCACCACAAAACAGATAGGTAAAAAACTTTTTGAGGATAATTTGCAAAATGACTGTTTTTGGAATAAAATCTCTAGGGAGATTCCAAATTCTATATTGCAGAAACCAAATTGCTAAATTGCTGATTTATTTCCCCAAAAAAAGCTTTGGTAAACAGTTTCGCGAGTCCTGAGGAGATGATCTGCTTAACCTGTCTCCACTGTATGTAATCCACATAGATGTGGAGCACGGGGCACTGCATGACTCCAGTACCAGTTAAAGATACCCTTTTACCAGTTAAAAGTTCCCTTTTGCTATTACATGATTGCTGGAGCCTCCCTATGAATCTTTAAGAAGTTTATTGACTCAGAAAACAGTAGGATGGACCAAAGTGTCCCATCAGTAGAACCTTCTGCACTGACTGATACTGAATCCTTCTAAAACGCTAACTTATAGCCATTGAAAAGTTTAGCTTATACTGTGACAACCAAGACTGGTTGTTCACCTCCACAAAGACCATATAAATAAAGATCCAACAGAGGATGTAACAGAGGGTCTCCCTCAACATTAAACAATATATTGTACGGTACAAAAAATAAGACCTATATTTCTAGAATCATATTACCTGGCAGTTGCTGATAAAAGAATATTATTGAATAAGCATCTTACCAAGTTTTGCCTTCTCGTTGTTCCCATTGGTTTCTGCCCATGACTGGGTATCCGTCAGGAGGTGGCTCTGAGATTCCCGAAGAGGCTTTGCTGGGAATGGATGATTTTCAACGCTGGTAATAAGTATATAAGTACAATATTTCAAAGTCATTAAGTCTGGATACAATCATTGGCTACTGGACATGTACAGCATGGGTGGCCAACGAATAGCCCTTCAGCTACTTCACAAGAACGCCCAAAGGCCGTCTAAGCCATGGATGCACAGAGATTTAAAGAAAGACTAGGGACTGGTGGGGATCTCCTTTCCTGTTGTATTCAGAGCTATTGCACCCTGATCAAAGTCTGTTTAACAACTCAACATCTTATATGACTGCAGTTATTGGACCTCCTCTTTATTACACTAAAAACTGTGACGCATTAGAAAAATCTACATAAGTAAAAATACACATACACAAAAATGTATTCACAAAGAACTTCCAAACAATCCCCTGACATTATATTGGGGCACCCAGTGCAAACTGTACAAGGTTTTCCAGTAAGAATGACCTCAGCAAATAGTTACAGAATAGTACAGAAAGCTTATTCTGATGTTTGCAGCCCATATCGTAATCAATGTACCATTGTAGGAAATGGATGCTCTGCTCATAGTACCCATCTAATAGAGTGCATTCTTCACCATTCTTCTTTTTCTGGGACATCCTGGCACACAATATCCTTAAAAGCTTAATTTAATCAGAAAAATGTTCAACTGGAAGAATCCTCCTACTATTGTCAGCAGTTTTGGCCACTATAACGCATGAATACAGGTGATATTTACACCAATATTAAAGACCATTACCTCTTTGCAGGTACACTGGAACCAGTAGGTGTGGAAGCCTGCTCAGGATCCTGATTCACAAGGCAAGTTGGGAAGGAACAGCCATCTCCCAGGCTACAAGTTAACGAAACCTTGTTGGTCATCAGTAAGTATGTCTTATGTATAATTGCCCGTGATCAAAACAGGAGGATGATCAACAAACATTTATTTAAAATGCAACCTTCTAATGGAGGACAAATCATGCTAAATGATGCTAAGTAAATTACTCTACATAACGTAAAAGTAATTATATGAATGGAACTATCTTTTGACATACCTTGTGAACACAGGGAGCAACCAGTATTTCTTTTCATCGCCAAATATTTGCCGCAAATTCTTGCTAAACCCAAGGCTAAAGCCGTTTTTGTCTGCGCCGTGCCGGAATACAGGTGCTCTGAAGGCCTCTAGCAGGAAGACATCACGTGTGATAACGTGACCGTACGAAAATACTAACAATGCATTTTAAAGCCAGTGACTTGGCGCCAGGCAAAACGTGGAGAAAAATACAGTTTTAAAAAAAAAAATAGATTTTAATACTATATCAAGGGGGGAAAGATGTTTGACGTATGTAACGCTCTTTGGGATCAATATATTTTCTTCTCTGCCCTCATATTTCATGACTTCTTTGTTTCCCCCAATTCCGATTCCAGCCTATTTTTCTTCTCTCTTATACCATTCTGTAATGTTTATTTTAGTATTTGAATTTTATAAAACGCCTCCAATCAATGGAATCCATATGACAAGGAGTAGATAGATGGTGGTCAGCACCACGTTCTCACTCCACCTTAATTTATTAATACAAACAAAAGAGTTTTTGAGACTATGCAATTAAGCTACTTTGGGATAACTTGGACCAAATTCCAAATTCTTATTTCACACACAGTGTACTTTTTACTTGAATAAACCGCTGGGGAACTCCTTGTAGATCAGATCTCTCAAAGATGATACGGTATATCAGCTGAGAAGCACATGAAGTATTAACAATTACTTTCTCTGTAGTACTTTTTTTTACTGTAGGCAAACATATAACCCATGAGAAGTTCTGTATTCATGAAAAGACAGAAGTTTCACGGGAACTCATCTGAGCACATATATACATACATACTAGTGAGCAGAATAATATTGTCGTTACTTTACATACCTAACGTAGATCTGTTCTTGCAGACAAGCCAACAGTGGTATCCAAAGAGGGAGGACAGGCTCACAGAAAACATAGCAGCGGCAAAGAACAAAAACATGATGTGGAACTTGGCTTGGGTGTCAGGCAAACCATTCTGTGAGATATAAAAAGAATTTCAAATAATCAGACATATAAAGGGCAACATAAAAATACTTTATCTATTAGGGAGTTCTGACCTTTTTAAACTACGGAGCGAGCTGGAAGAGAGACTGCTGTGCAATGAAAGGTCATCGTTAGTTAATGTTACATGTTACCCAATTAGATCCTTCTTCTGAGTATTCAGCATTGCTGGGCTGCACTTGCAATCAGAAAGGTACATCTGTTGCTATCAAGGCGGACAATTCTCGTGAGAGTTCAACAGCAGGCCCTAGCTGGCAAAACAGGCAAATGGCCAGTAGCGCCGGTCACTTACCTTTTCTGCTGACCCCTTAGTGTAATCCCCCCCCCCATTGGATACGTATGGCCGCTCGCTGCAAAAGTGTAAGTGCGCAACCGGCGACTGGATCCACACGGTGTGCGTTATTTATCAGTGCCTGGCCAGGGCCAACTTTAATCCCCAGTAAACAATATCCAAAGCCTTTGTCACAGAAGCAGGGCTGTTCCCTTCTTATTGATAACTTAAATAGATGCCCAAGGTGCCATCCAGGATTCTCTCCTATGTTTGGAAGCAAGAAGGCGTGCCAGAGACAAGGAAGCTACGGATCTCGGTCCAGATAAGGAATTCTGTTTCCCAACATGCAGCCTGGAGAACCATCTAGAATATCTAGATCTACCTCCTATAAGGATGTATGAATTGTGCTATACTGCACAAATAAATAGGTTATTTACACGTATGTGCTCATTTTTCCAATTACATCAAAATCTGGTTAATAAACGTTTCTTAAATGTAACATACACACAAAGGCAGGCACAAATATTTTGATGACCCCACTGATGCACCAGTAGGTTGTATTCTTGTAGAATATATTTAAAGGAAGGTCTAGGTATACTTTAGATGGGGTAAAGCTCTTTTAAACACAGTGTTTGTGCCCCCGCATTGTAGGGTTCATCTTACTACAGGTGTATCGTTTCACAATGACTAAAAACAGATCATTTTCACAAAAAGTTTGCCAATGTAATCTGTTTTTGACTGCCAAATACATCAATAACAAGTTAAACATTAAATAATGTATTTTGTTAGAGACATAGGAGTTTATTTATTAAACTGAGAGGTCCATCTTAACTCCGCACCTTGGGGGGTATTTCCATTTGAGCTTCTCTTGCAATTAAGTTAAAAACTTGAAATTATGTATATTATCTCATTTCGACTCACCTGAACTGAGTATAGTGAATAAACTCCAGACTCAAGCTCCATTCGTGCAAATGGTCATAAAGAAATAAAGCTAATGTTTTATAGCAGATAAAACTAATTAGGCCATAAAATAACAAATATTTTATGTAAATACAGATATATATATATATATAGAATTGAAAAAAAAACTTACTGTCCAGAACTTGATAAAATACTGTAAGTCCGTGGCAACAATAAAAAGGCAGTAGAGTAGTGAATATGCCAAAAAAAGCAGGAAAAACTTGTAGTTTGAGAACCCAACACAGTTGTTCACCCTAAAACATGACAAAAACAGCTTTAGATATAAACACATTCTCCTAATTAACACCTCTCCATTAATTTCAGGAAATTACGTTTTCACAGACAACAAATATTAAAATTTTACATAACTGCTGAGTTCTATTCTTTACTGCCATAACGTTACATTTCTTTGATAGATCTGATCAATGGACTTCAAACAAATACATGTGTATGGTTTTACTATAGGAAGAGCCTTTAGGGATTTCATCTTTCTACTCACCAAGGACAATGATGATCCATTTTTAATATGCATCTAAATAGGAAGAACGCACAAAAAGCAAAACAAAGTCAAGAGAAAATGAAAATGAGACTTGGCTTAAAGGCTAACTTTAGTTTTTTAGTAAATATACCCCAAAGCGATGCTGGTTTAAACACACCCATCGCCATCTGGAGTGGATAGATTGTTAATATGCATGTATGTACAGATCAACTTCATTTTTAATTGAAATTATATATATATATATATATATAATATATATATATATACTGTATACAAATAAGCTTTGCCATAGAAAACTGCCCAAGTAAATATGTTTTGGAGACTAAATTTGTAACATATTACTCATGAAATTAATACCAGTTCATTTTGTTCCTCTCGCCATCGATTTTTGCACACAAATACAAAACAATCCACCTAAATTTATATTCTACATGACTCTTTGAAGTACTCCTAATTAGTCAGTTAGGCAAAATTCCATATTTTTTTCCCCATAAATGTATCTTTTCTTTCCGTAACCCAGTTATGGATTGCAACTAATTACTTTTCTCTGGCTTTCGTTTGGTTCAAGAAAATCAACATCAAGATTGAGTCGAGCGGTCAATACATCTCTCTCTTAAAACAAAAACATGATTTATGTAGGCCAACATCGCCGAGATCCTGCGACGTGCTAACATCTTGTTGGTTCGTTATCTTGGAGGAATGATCACGGGAGAACGTTTTCATACTTATCACAGACTGAGCAATGATGACAGCGGTCCGGCTTCACAAGCTGGCATCTATCACAGTATCTGATGGCTGGGGGGTAAAAAAAATAAATATATTGAATTTGCTGCCAAATCGAATATCAGCCCAAATGCATTAAACACCACACGTGACTTGTATTGTATTTTATGTACTTTGGCATGCAGGTTGCTTTCTGGTTACCATCGGTCGTGGCTGGGGTTCCTGTAAATCCATATCTGCCTGTGCATCCAAGTTCATGTGTCCAACAGTGTTTTTACTAAGTGTCACCAGTAATGGTCATGGATAAACACTCAAAAACCTCATGTTCATCAACTTCAATAACCACAATAATTTTTAAAGATTACTGTCATCTTAAGCATTATGTATACAGAACCGGTTGTAAGAAATATATAAGCATGCTTTTGTTTGTATGTGTATATATGTATATACGGTCGTGTGAAAAAGGCCATATACCTTATTTGAATGTTATGGTTTTGCATATCAGGACATAACAATCATCTGTTCTTTAGCAGGTAAATACAACCTCAGACGAACAACAACACATGACATATTACACCGAGTCATGATTTATTCAACAAAAATAAAGCCAAAATGGAGTCAACATTTAGTCCAGATTTGATTAGTTTATTATTGAAATACACAACCATACCTCCTGACATTGTCCTAGTGTAGACTGGAAGGTCCTTGGCTAGTCTTCTCAATACATCTTGTTGGGACTCCCCTCTTGGCTCCCTTTCCAGGAGTTCTTTATCAGCATATGACAAATGAAACTAAAGCAGCAAACATTAAAATGCATATAAATGTAAAACACAGCCCCACTTGAACAAATATACCATCCTAAAGTCTCCTTGTTCCCTTAAAGTTACAACCAATATCAAACAATGTTGAAATATTTTTAAACCACTGTTTTTAAGCCGCTGATTTTTGGTATTTTGTAAGAAAAAAATCCTATAAAAATGAGACACTGAAGTAATCCAGTAAGCAAGGAATATATATATATGGAGTCCTTCCGACATCTCCTGCAATGGCATACGGTTACGAATTATAGTTTCTTTGACAAAAGAAAATTATGTAAAATAAAAGACTTATCGAGAGTCCTACATAGCAATTTCTTAAGAGCTGTGTGGCACTCAGATGATTGCATCTGTCTTCTTGCTGGCACACAAATCCAGGAGAAAGCAAAGACTTGGAAGCCGTGTGGTTTTCGTTTCTGGCATCCGATTTCCACTTAGCAAGCAGTGTAAATATTTAATGATGTGGGAGCGCTGCTAGACATGTTTTAATTCAGTTGGCTTCATCCTCTTTAAATACCAGTATGAACAGCAAACCTGTCACTCAGGACGATTCATTTTCCAGCAGTGATATACTGTATAACACATTTGTTTCTTTTTATGACCCATGTGGCTTGATTCGCCAATTTTAGTCGTTGTTTATTATACAATTGGCTGTTTGTTATGGAGGAATGAAAAGATGATATCGGGCTATTCATTAAGTCAAGTGATAGCTGGATACTGCTCCGGATATGATACGCGACAGCCAGACAGGATTGGGACGATACAACTTGGAGAACGGACATCACTGACTCAGCTCCGTCTACCAAGTCCTACAGAATGAGTGAGGATTCATCCCACCAGCTACATTTTGTTTAAACCTTGTAGCTACAAATTCACACCATTTAGTAATGTTGTGGTTTTATGCTACAGCCTAAGTGTTGGCATTAAGACAATTTGTCACCGGTTGTACTTTGCTTTTTCCTCCCTGTATACGTTCACAGTGTTTACTTCAGTATCCCAAGGTGCATATGTTTTATATTTCTTTGCGCAGGTCTTGTGGATCTTAAAAAGTTTCTTTGTACAGTCTACAATGTACATGTAAAAATGTATCCATTCAATACTCTGCACCCCATTAGTGTCCTTAATAGTACTGATTTTTCAATACAAGTTCAAGGTCTAGTCATTCAATCTCAATCTATACATTTTTCTTTTCTAAAATTATATCAACTGACATATTCGGCCCATGTAGTCTGCCCAGTTTTCCCCGGTAACCAAAAAACCAAGGACAGATATGAATATGAGTCAGGCTTTAACTTACTTCTTTAGATGGATTCATTGGCAATGTGAATATAGTCTTCCAGTAGGACCATACAAATAGAAGGACGAAAAAGTGATACGCTACCAGGCAGAGCACTGCAGAACGGAGAGAAAAGTTTGGATTCTTTTAACCCTATGAGCAGCAGAGAATATGACACACTTTCCCTCCTGGAAGGCAATACCAATTTTTGTTGTTTTGTTACATTTTAGAGATAAACGTATATGTAATATAGTAAAGGGAAAGCTAGAATAGATTTTTATTGTTTGGTACAGGAGACACTGTTGATGAGTTGCTGACCTGATAGCTGTGTTTTCCCTTCTATGATGGCCCTTCTGTGGGTATATAGCGGATGCCTTATGTGAAATACCAAAGTGGCTATATATGGTTATATAGAGTTTGTCTGGCACAGGGAGAATTGCCCCTTGGGGTGGTCAAAAAGAAAAATCTTAAAAAAGGCCCAGTCTGACTTGGACCATCCCACGTGCTGAGGCAGGTATGAAGTGGAGTCATAAGGAAGATCTCCAGCAAGGCAGGGGTGAGATGTGATGGAGTGTGTATGTTTTAGGGTAAGTGTGTTTTAGAGTGAGTATGTGTTATATGCAAGTGTATGTGTTAATGTGTATGCTATTGTTGGGGGGAAGGGACAAAGGGATGAGGGGGGCTCAGCTGTACTTGCCCCCCTCACCCGTACCAGAAGGTGCCAGCACGCCCCTGTATATAGATGTAAGTGCAGAGAAGAGTAGAAAGAAGAGACCTTCAGCTTGGGAAATTGATCAGATAATGCTTCCTCCGCCCCAATATCTGCTTCCATTAGGTGAATTTTAAAACTAAATCTCAAAACAAACAATTACACTAATTGACTAACAAACAGTACAAGCAAAAAGCAGTTACAAGAAATGAATGAACAAATGGACTTATGTTATAAGCTGTGACTACAACACTTGATCAAATTACATTTATTGGGCACCATCACCATCACAACAGTGGATGCTGAAAATTAATAGTAGTATTAAATTCAAAATGTACAATATACAGCATAATATTAACACATAGTGAGTCATACTGCTACTGGAAGACAAGAGGGCCCGGAGAGCTTACAATCTTACAATGTAATTTTACAGCTTTAACTACACATTACGTAGGGCCACCATAGCCCTTCTTGTAGGAGAAACCTGTTGATTTGGACATGAATACAACATAGTAAACGAATCAATTGAAATGTTTCAAATCACCTGCAAACTTTAAGCGAATGAACCCAACGACTGACATAGTATGAAAGCAGAGGAAATTGGGTTGAACATGAAGAATAATTTCACACATACACAGAACCTTAGAAGATGCTGGAGCTTACCCGTGACACGCATTGCTTATAGCTTTCGACTAGCCATGCAAAGCTACGCTCCAGAGTGAATTTATATGGATGACCATTGAATTTCCCCTGGCAATATTACATTTCCTAACTATCTGGCTGGTTAAAGTACACAATTTTTAAGTAAAGTGCGAAGATCGCAAATCAGTCGTAAACATAATACTTAAAAATAAATAAAAATAATCTTGGGTTGCAATATCCGCCAATGTAGACTGAAGATGGAAGGTAAGTGATCTTGTCCAACATCCATATAATAAAAACCAACTTCTAACTCTTAGCATATGGAAGATTTGCACAACAGGACAAGAAGTAGCAATGTTTTCTACTTTCTCCAAATGAAATGACATTTTTGCAGCTATGTAACAATTGAGAGCCAGGATTCCCAGAAAAAGATCTATTCTAAACGAGTTGAAATTCTTTTTAACATCTGCTTGTGTGGATTAACAGGGTCAATTTATATTTATAGTGCAAGAATTAGTATAAAATCACACAGGAATGAGCACGGTTATAGAGGGACTCACTGAAGCACAAAGATTATTTACTTTGGTGGGATAAGATGTGTTCTGGGTGCATTAAATGCAGTGTTGCATACACTAATATACAGTAGCATTAATCAAAAGCAGATTTATTTTCATTTTATTTCAATAGACACTTATCTGTAGGCCGCAACTGAAGGCATTCATGTAATATTTTGCTAACATTCTCGAATATGAAACCACACCGGGGTATGCTAATAGCAAGGTTTATTCAGTCCTGCTTAACTAATGAAGTTCTTTCCCTTGTAGGCTTTCTTCAGTAGGACCGAGACATTCTATTCTTCACTGCAATGCAGTATGATAAGGACGTGTGTGTGTTTATCAAATATGAAATATAACGCACAGGCATCTTGAATATATAAATATCAATGCAGTAAGTGGGGTGTTTTTTTCTTCTGTGACTACTGTTATTAACAGTTGACATTTTCTACATTGACATTATGCACATCAAATAATTTTCTGAGACTGGACTCTGAATGCCACATAGATTCCCATGTTTAGCTTAAAGCTTGTGCCAAAACTAAAGACAAAACACAGACAAAATGCATAAAGTAAGAATGCTTTCAAAAAATAGACATGTTAATAGTTTTTTTTATCATTTAACAAAATGGAGTTGAGGATTTGGTCAGAATTAATGGTTTCCTCAATGCTGAGACGTACAGGCAGATACGTATCCATCACAGAATACCACCGTCTGTTTGGCCCCAAATGTATTCTGCAGCATGACCACGATGCCAAACATACAGTCACAGTCATTAAGAACAATCTTCAGTGTAAAGAAGAACAAGGTATGGTCCCCACAGAGCCCTTGTCTCAACATCATCGTGTCTGGGATTATATGAAGAGAGAGAAGCAACTGAGACGTCCTAAATCCACTTGGATTGCTCTCCAAGATGTTTGGAGCAACCTTAAAGAACAGAATTGATGCTGTTTTGAAGTAAATGATGGTCACAACAAATATGATTATGATTTTCCTTCTGTTCACTGACTTTGCATGTGGTTAAATGATAAAAAATAAAATATTAAACTTGTTCATTCTTACTTCACAGTAAGTATTTCTATTAGACATGTGCAGACATGTCCAAAAATGACACATTTTATCTTTGTTTTTGGCCCATGAATTGCACTCCCTGTCTATTCGGTTTGGCCAATAATTCTGGGGCATTTTTACTTCAGGAATGAAATTCGTTGCCCGGTGCCCACATTCACACTCTCATTCCTGTTCACTCCCTCTCGCTACCTAAATGTTTCCTTACTTAACTACCGCTTCTGCTGACCACTTCCACATCATCTTCATCTCCTGTCTTTTATCACCTCTTCTCTCCTCCATCTTTAATCTGCAATCTTCTATTTTGTCCGCCAGTCTGCAGACATAACCCAGCGGGAACTTCCTCTCCCCTCCAAGTTAGGACAACATGACGGCGTGGAAATTCGGTACATTTGCAATTCATCCGAATCCGAATATATATATATAATGTGTGACACTGGAGACAAAGATTTTCCAGAAAACTAGGGACATTTTTTTGGTGTCCCTAACACACCAAAACCCACAAGATACACCTCTAGTTTTGGTCTGCGTATAATTTAATTTCCTTGATTGACAGCTTGCTCATGGATTTGCTTAATGTGATTTGCCCACACTATATAAATATTGCCTGATTCTTTCACGGCAGCAAAATGTCATATAGATACATTATTAGAAAAAAAGAAAATCAATCCCCTGTGCAGATAAAAGCAGAGGATAATGCGTTCATTCTGGAGGAATCTGAAATGCACTTATCCCTTAAATCTCAGAGTCTAGTTATTAGACTGTTCTTTATATAGCAATAAGTACAAAAAAGACTGGACTATACTTTTTTTGTAAATTTTATTTATAAATAATCTCACAAGGTTTTACCTTATGTTTAACATTTGTACCCACTGTTTAGATTGTTTGGTAATAATATTTATTGTTTTATATAGCACCATCATATTCTAGAGTGTTGTACAACGGGTAAACAGTACATAGCATGTAGTATATAACAAAAAAAAAACAGGTGAAGAGGGCCCTACTCAAACAATGTTACAATATAGAGATTGTACACCTCATACACTTTGGGGTAAGTAAGTGGGCAACGAAGGTTTATGCTCGTCTGAAAAATATGGGTCCTGAAAGACGTGAAATTTATAAGAAATGTATTAAAAAATTAATGAAAAATGTGGTGGTCATGATCACATGATCATATGTTTTTGCTGGGCTTACATATACGACACAAAAACAGGAAGCAAAAAGTTGTCATAGAAACTGAAAAGCTTTAATATTTTTGTGTTTTTTTTGTCTGTTTAAACCTTCACAAATACCTCATAAGCGGCCCTATTTAAGATGGCTAGTCCTCTGATGTTTCTGTGGGCATAATCGAACACATTGTTCTACAGCCATAAAAAATCTAAAAATAAAGAAATTGTGTAAACCAAACACATTATCCTTTTTATAAACAGTATACACTGTCAAGTAAAAAGTTATCAGTAAAGCTCTGGCTCAAGCAACGCTCCCTGATATGTTGGGAGGTAGGCCTTCAGAGGAAATAATGGAGTATATGCTATATATACGTTTATTTGCTTGACATACACAAAAGTGCTACTAATGTTATGTGAGTGTGGAACGGTACCTTTAAAGTAACTGTTCTCTAAATAAATTGCCACTGGAATAGTTTGTTAGTGTGACAAAAAAGCTTTGTAAATCTTTTTAATGACTTCCCTATGCAGAGATGGTAATACATTTTTATATAAAAAGGAACATTACTGACTCATAAGTACTCATATCATATCCCTGTATAATGCATAGTTAAATCATTGAGGAGAAGAAGCAGCTAGCCAGAAATACATACTATACGGACAAAAGTATTGGGACACCTGACCATAACACCAACAGGGACTTTTATGATGTTGCATTCTAAATACATGGACATTAAGATATAGCTGGTCCCCCTTTGGAGCTATAACAGCTTCCACTCTTCTGAGAAGAGATTTTGGAGAGTTTCTGTGGGAATTTTTGCCCATTCATCCAGTAGAGCATTTGCAAGGTCAGACACTGATGTTGGACAGGAAGACCTGGCTCGCAATCTCCATTCCAGTTCATCCCAAAAGTGTTTGATGGGGTTGAGGTCAGGGTTCTGTGTGGCCAGTCAAGTTCTTCCACATCAAACTCATCCAGCCTTCTCTTTATGGACCTTGCTTTGTTCACTGGGGGACAATCATGCTGGGACAGAAAAGGGCCATCCCCAAACTGTCCCCACAAAGTTGAAAGCAAAGAATTGTCCAAAATGTCTTGGTCTGCAGAAGCATTAAGATCCCCCTCACTGAAAGCAAGAGTCCCAATATTATCCCTCCTCCATCAAACTTTACAGTTGGCACAATACAGTCAGGCAGGTAATGTTCTCCTGGCATCCGCCAAACCCAGACTCGCCCATCAGACCGCCACACCGAGAAACGCTATTCATCACTACACAGAACCAGTTTTCACTGCTCGAGTTGCAGTGTGCTTTACGCCGCTCGATCTGACGATGGGCATTGCACTTGGTGATATGAGGCATGCATGCAGCAGCTCGGCCATGGAAACCCATTTCATGAAGCTCCCGCCGCACAGTTTTTGTGTGGATATCAATGCCAGTGGAAGTTTGGAACTCTTCGGCTATGGAATTAGCAGGTGGTGAGTTTTACGCACCATGCACTTCAGCACTTTCCAATAATACCACTTATACTTGGCTTTGGAATAATTAGCAGGGATGAAATTTCACTTATCGCAAAGGTGTCATCTTATTACAACAGTATCACGCCTGAATTCAGTGAGCTTTTCAGAACAATCCATTGTTTTCCACAAAACGTTTGTTTGTCTGATTAAAACACCTAAGAGGTGTGTCCCAATACTTTTGTGTTCAATTGAACGTTCCAAGTGATTTCCTAGGAAAGTACAATTTGAGTAGTTTAAATTTGGTAGATCTAGTAATCTAAGCATTTGCAAACAGTGTGTTCCTTTTAGAAAACCAGACATGCCTTTTTTTTAATAAATATAAAAGTATCTTCAGCCTCTTCATACACATTTGCAGAATATATATGTGTGACCAATAGGCTCACTCCCACAGCTCCTTAACTCCTTAAGGCGCAACCTGACCTCAGGTCTCCCTGCTGCAACAGTTAAAAGTCCGTGTGACCGACCAATAAAGTCGCTTATATGGACATTTAACTGATAGAGCAGGGAGACCAGTGGTCTCTGCCGGACAAGTTGCTGCATTAGGATTTTAAAAGTCTGTACGAGCGACTCTGTTGGTCGCTCGTACAGACTTTTAAAATCCCTGCTCCCTGCTCTATCAGTTAAAAGTCCATACAAGCGACTTTATTGGTCGTCCGTACAGACTTTTAACTGTTGCAGCAGGGCACGAAGACCACCACGGAGACGTACACGAAGACCCCCCTGGTCTAACAATAATAGTCCAAGAACTATTTTTCAAAAGTATTTTTTTGGTATCCAGTGGAAGGTTGAGCAGTGATCTATAATAGCAATACGCGTTTACTAAAATGCAACAAAACATCCAAACCAGAACATACTGTAGCACGAATCACAATGCCGGCTGCTGCTTAGAGAAGTCATGAAACACTGGTACGGCTCACACTTTTGGGCCAAAGATACAGTTTATACGATATGTTTGACAATGGTGATTCCGTTTTATTTTTTAAGATTTGGGTCGGTCTGCTAACTCCCCAAACCTCTTTTCATTTTCTTCATTAGGGAATTGTTATAAACTTTTGGACAATATAATCCTTATTGTTGTTAAGCACTACTGGATGACATCTTCTCTGCCTGAAATGTAATTACCCATTATGTATAGCAGTGTTTAGGGTAATAGGTATTTCTGCATAGTTTCTCTTTCGCTGGATTAGATGGCAGCTGTGTGAATTCATTGCTTTTGAAGCAATACCACGTCAAACTAACAAGCTGACCTTGTGCTTTCAATGCAATATATTGGGAACGATTGGATTTTATTCTAAGCAGCCCCAGTACCGATCTGTTAAAATGGACACTCCAGTCATCACATGCACTTTAGGATTCTGCAGAATCCTCCCAAATGCATCTGCCCCCCCCCCTCAACTACATGCCCTGCAAGAGATGCATTCAGCCAAATACACGACATACTGCCCCCCAGCCAGATCCAGCTCTGGCTCAGGTGAATACAGGTCTCTGTTTACGTTTAAATGACCCCAGCCAGTGCCTGCCCATTAAGCTGCCATCCATATTATCAATGCCTCCTGTTGCCAGTTGCCCTCTTAGATCCAGCACGTTGGATTCCAAGTAGGCAATATGGCCCCTGGGATAGCTGCTTCGGAGAGGCACTTCTTAACGCGATAGCACTAGTATTCCTTCCCGTAAATATGTTTGCGACGTTAGCATATTCATCTCCCTGTTTTTGTGAACACACATATACATTTAGAAGAAGAAGAACCCTATTGCTGTGCAGCACGTGTTGCAAATGGTACTTCAAATTAGCATTCCTGAAATGCTCTGCTTTGAATAAATGGCACTAATTGGGCAGAGAAAACCATCAAAGCCTTGAATTGCATTTAAATTGAGTCATATTTTCTCATTGTTTTACTTTTTCTTAAACATGACAAAATTAAATTGTTTCAAACGGCAAACAGTTCAGTAGGAAAATAAATGGAAGGGAGTAATAAAAGCTGCAAACATGCTATAAACACATCCTTGAATATTTATTAATAGATGCACATAAAAAGCTCCAAAAAGTAAACCAAACACATTTAAATGTATAAACCGAAGAAAGAATACACGCATGAATAGCACTGAATCGTCAAATTAAAGGGGCAGTAATGTTTTCCCCAGTCATTAGTAAAGCAAAGGGGTTTATTCACTAAAGGGAGTTAAGAAGGACAAGCAAGTTTCTCCAGCAAGAATGGCTGAGCTGGCCCTGTATAATGAGTAATTTAAAGGGAGAACAGAAATGTCACTGATTTACATGTACATGTACTCTTCCTGCGACAGAGGTTTATTGGGGATTTACTTTCATAATGTTTTTGAAACACAACCCTACTACAAACAGTCCTGCCAATTCTCTCTTTGGTGAATAGACCCCAAAAGTGCTGCTTGTGCACTGGCATTTGGGGTTTGCATGTTGCAGACTCCTTCTCCATGAGTTCAGGATTAAACTCCTCTGGCATATGTCTGGCCTCTAAAGACAGCTTAAAATGTGGTATGTGATTTACACACACAGTAACATACTTACACAAACACACACCATAACATACACACACACAGTAACATAATGTCACAAACTGGGTCCATACAGATGACTGCATTGACCCTGCGCGCCCAAAGATTGTGTGCAGGAGTCACAGTGCAGTAGCGGAGTTGGACAGGGCCTGGTGCAGGGCGACCTCACTCACCTGGGTGTTGAGCACCTAGGGTTGTGCAGCCATATACCAGCGCCCTGATATAGCAGCAGATGAGTCCAAAATGAAATGAAGTGATATCCTGCAGGCAGCCTGGAACAAGCATGAGACATAGCACTAGACTCACATGCAGGATGCTGTAGGCTGGGAGCATGGAAGCTAAGCAAAGGATATAGCAGAAACAAGCAAGGGGGACAGAGCGAGCAAGGGACAGAGAAACCAAGCAAGAAACATAACCAGACAAGACATACATAATACAGGACACCCCGCTGCCGGGGGCTACAAGACAGGACACCCCGCTGCCGGGGGCTACAAGACAGGACACCCCTCTACCGAGGGTTACAAGACACGACAGGACACCCCACAGGTTACATCACAGACTGACAAACATAAATACAGGAACTAGCCTTGGACTGATTGACTATTAGAGATTCTGTCACATCTTATGGCCATAGTATGCTTAGCCCACCACTACGCCAAAGTACTCCAATGACGGTGGGTCCTAACGCTAATCCCTGGGATAACTACCACTTAAATAATAGTTGATTTTCTCAGACCTGAGAATGAGGATACACTGCGAGTCTCTGTACAGACCATGCATGTCCCCATAAACTAATCGCTAGACATTAGAACTTTTTGCTAATCAAAATGTGTTAGTAGTGGTGATACAGAATCAACCCATTAGTCTTTTAAAGGGTTAACTCATTTTGAAGTTCACCAGTAGGTACGTAGATAGATTTGATTCTGGGCTAAAATGCTAATACTCATCATTGCGCTGAGTGTATGAACCCCACTAACCACAGTAAGTTACACCACCTAGTAAATTAATTCTACTGGCCATGCATTTATGACCGGAGCTGCACAACTCCTAACTGTCCTGATTCACACGGGGCAGTCGTAATTTTGGGGCTCCATACCACTTTTTCTTTAAAGGAGGCGATCCGGACCTGGATTGTAGCCCCCGGCAGCGGGGTGTCCTGTATTATGTATGTCTTGTCTGGTTATGTTTCTTGCTTGGTTTCTCTGTCCCTTGCTCGCTCTGTCCCCCTTGCTTGTTTCTGCTATATCCTGTGGCAGGTCTTCCCCTCCGCAGTCTACTTGGTCTCACATACTGCGCTATACTCTGCGATGTTGGCTCATTTACCGGTATACCCCAGGATATTTTGCATTGTAAGCTCTTTGAGAAGGGCTCTCCTCACCTTTTGTTTAATATACTACTTATTCACCAACTGTGCAGAATATAATGGTGCTACATAAATAATAATAAAATATTTTCCTCTGGAGGAGAACGTCTGTTCTGGAACGTAGAATCGATTCGCTTGTCTAGTACAATATAAAAGAGTACAGGAAACACTGCGCTCACAACCTGCTTGATGTTTGCTGTTAGAGAGCCATTACATTTACATTACTCCAAATACACCAAATGGATTTTAAATGCAATTGAGTGTAAGAATCTTTTTCTACATATCTCAGGAGTTCCTCTCTATAAGAATGTCAGCGGCACCCAGAACACTCACCGGGACCTCTGCGTCTCCAAAACCGGAGAACGCCTTTCAATAAACTCTGTTTACTCAACAAAACACCAATAATAGGCACACTGTAAACAGAAAGGGAAAACTTACCCTTCTCGCCAATATTGTCCATGGATACTGTAAAAACAAAACAAGCATAGTTATTTAGTATATTTCTCCTCCCATGGGTAAATTATGTTTCAATTAGAAACAATGTCTGGACATTTTGTCCAACGTTAATAGAAGATGTTACATACCTATAGTATACAAAACAGAACCGGAATTCAGCACATATCCAATAAATATCATTCAAAAATAGTGGCGGCCACCTGCAGCGAACTATAAAGCGTCAACCCCGGTAAAATGTATCTGCCAGCTCTGCATAATAAGTCTGATTTAACTATACATTACACAGGGCAAACGTCGATTTTTTTATAATGCATAGTAAAGTCATGACTTCAACTCTCCAGCAAATTCACTCGCAAACTCCTGTTTTAATGAATAATCATTTTCTTCAACAGAGTACCGTTTTGGTTGGCATTTTTGTTTAGTATAGGCAGAAAAACTGTTTGATTAAACCCATACAGAGTTTTAAATGATCAAAGTCGTTCATGCGCCCCCTCATTATTAATGACATTTTATTTTAAGAATTTCGCTCTCGACGCGTGACATGGAACAACAGCTGGAGCCTAATTGGCCACCAATTAATTTAGAAGACAATTTCGATAAGTTTTTCGATCACAAGAAGACAATCCAACAACTGTGATTCTATAATTGTGATATTTTGGCAGCCAACACTTAGCAGAATTCTAATGAATCCGATACTGTGCCTTTCCTCATTTTATATAAAAAGAACAAGGTGCTGCAAATCTTGGTTCCTTAGACAACGGCATATATTATAACTAGAACTTTATATATAAAATCACCCACTATTTATGAAGAATAAACTGGAATACGGGACATGGTTTGAGTTTGGTGAGTAACACTGCCTTGGAACAGAGAGTAGGTGTCAGTGATTAAGAGAAAGTAATAGAAACGATAAGCCTAAAATTGCAACCTACAAAATATTGTTATCCAACTATAATAGTTCATGATGACGCAAAGCTAACATTTTGAATACACATTTAAGTACATAACAAGTGTGTTGGAATACAGGTTTATGTCCAAAGAAAATGGTCATGTGCATTCAAACACTATGCCTATACTACAGTATACAATTACTTATTATTATTATTAGAACTCTTAAGTGATCTAAAGCCCCCTATCAGCATATGTCATTGTGATCGGCACAGTCCAAGTAGCACCCATCTTTCCCATTATCAAGGTATTTTTTGCTGATTCAGATAACATCTCACATACTCCTTGCTTGACGTGCATATCTATTTCATTCTGCATGTGCTAATACTCGCCGACCATGGAGAACCAGTGTTACTGGATTCTAGTTACTATTCGTCATTTAACCCTTGTGTCCTCCATTACCTACCCATTTAATATTTGCCTTGTCCCTTCAATAAAACAGAAAACTTAAAAAAGCAATAGCAAAGTTACAGAATGTAAAACTGTAAACGTGTAAGCGTTTTTTCTATGTTAACTTATGTAACCATGTTTGTGCTCAGTTGCATTTTGAAGTTGTATTATGTGCTTGGGATGTCGTTAATGTCGGGCAAAAAAGGGCAGCTGACTGGGTCCAATCTTACCTTTGGCCTTCAACAGCCACCAGGGGCGAGAGGTCTGTAAGGCACTATTTTGGTCTGACGTAGACCTTTATCCTATTCATATGTCATATGCGTTTTTTTCAATATCTGATAGGTAAGAGTACTGGGGTACTACATGACATCATAATATTCCAGCGCTGGGGGTGATGATTATGTGCTGTATGCTGCTTTTATCAGTCCCAGTCATCTTGTATGTGTCTGAGCCACCTGTGTGTACATTATTATATAATGTAATAATATTATATCGCTTTTCATATACTTAAAATCATAACTATAACAAGCCTACAGATACGAATTCAGCGTTACTGTATCAGATCAGTGGCAAAGCTTGACTGCAAATACAGGTTGTATTGACGATAAGAGAACTCTTGTAAAAAAAACCCAGCATGTTTAGTAAAAACTATTCTGTTAACAACCCGCTCCGCAATTTTTGGGGTGATCCTCACTGGCCCAGGGAGCTGTAAGAAAAATAAGACCAATACAAACACATATAGTTTATTTTTCCTCAAATGCTTTCTTGAACAATAAAACCCCCGTACAGTATAAGTCTACTGTATACCCCCTGTATACACAGAATGATCATACACAGCCATGACTCATTATGTAAAATCTAAGATATACTTCTGCTTAAAATATGTGCGCTGAATGCTTGAAAAACCTTGAATTTGAAAAAAAATATACGCCATTACATTTTTAACTACTAAAGATTTTGACTAGGGGGCCATACGTTTTTGGAACTGACAAACTTTCTTAAACTGTTAGAAGCAACTTGGGTGAAGAGTAAGAGACCCAGAAAGTTTATCCGCTTACTGTGCTATTCATACTATATAAATAATGCAGGGAAATTAATTTCCCCGCAACCTGGTCCTTAGTAAATAAGCCATAGTGTGCACATGATTTCCATTCACATGTGTTGAAACATGTCCTACTTAAGTGAACAAAGAAGGGTTGTTTACTTTGAACCACAGAGCTTCATTGTTTATCTTCTTCACCGAAATAAAACCTTAATGCATTAAATGAAACTATATCACAGGATTAGTTCTTCTTCATGTCCCGTCTGGAGATAAGCAGTTTAAATCTCCTTGTGCTTTTAGGATCCATTGCTCAGCAGAACATGTGGTAAGATCCATTTTCACAAACTTTGAAATAAATAAAAAGCAACCAAAAAGGCTATTCAATATGTATATATACTTCCTTTTTTGTTGTATTTAGGTTATCTGGAGTCCTGGCCAGACCCTATGACAAAACTAGAGGGCAGGAAGAGCATCTTCAAAAGGATAGCGGATGTCATGGGTGCCATAAACTCTTACAGGTGACACAGCAGCAAGCATCTTCAGAGTTTTGATTTGAGAAATATGGTTAGGTTTCCATAGTAGAATCATGTCATGAAGATGTTCCATGTGCTGACAATGTGCCCTTTAGAATGACATCAAACATGGCAGGAGGGCATTAAACTGGGTCTGAGAAATAAGAATAGGTCACCTAGCTATCAGGTTGGTAGGGGGTGTTTGGTACCTGTACTCTTCTAATAACATGGTGGGCGCGATCACCCCAGAGTTAACGTACACGGTACCATAACCACAAAATATGAGGTATTAAAATATCAGGCAGGTGTCCGGGCTACACACTCTCACCCTTCCCAGGTGATACCAAATGGGTGGCCCCCAGAGAAAAAGTAAGAAGGGTTCTATAATAATGGGAACCTGGGATCAAAATTCCCACAGATTATTTTATTTGTTTTATGTAAGTATCCTAGTTTATCTTTATACTCTATTGTATGTCTTTTTGTAGTTGTGGCACTATGTAACATTTGTCTTTTTGTTATTAAAATATTAATAATTCAAATCTGTCTTTGGGCATCCATAAATCCTAAAAGAGGACAACACGTTACCAAATTGTTATTTCCTAATTTTTGGAGGATATATATATGCTGTTAGCTCAGGGTGGGCTGATAACATAAATTATATATATATATAAAACGGGTTGAAGTTAGTAAATCCAGAGGCCTCCACACCCTCCACACTGGCACAGCTTGGCAAGTAGTCCTGACATGACAGATGGGGCTAGCGCCAGGCAGCGAGAGGGGGACAGGCAGGCAGCGAGAGGGGGACAGGCAGGCAGTGGACCAAACACCACTCCACTGCCTGCAGTTTCTTCTTTAAGAAACTGAATTCCCAGGTATGATTACATTTATTACTGTATTTTGTACGTAAACCAATTGGGGAAAAAAACATGTATCTGCATTAAAAATAACAAGTATGGAGATGTGAACAAGATGTAGAGCAAACTTTCACGTTACAGAATAAATCTAAATGTCTTATAAAACACTGATTCATGCATCAGCTGCGATTCAAATAAGACATTTTGAGGACAAATGTTGGATTAGTCACATCAATGCTGCTCAGCATATAATTATGGTAAAGAATCTCCAGAAACCTCAAAAATAAAGCAAAATGTCACACAGCATTTGTGGTAAGGAGAATCAATGCACCATAAATGGCTTAATTACATGGAGGAATACATGGAACAAAACATTTTATACAGCAATGCATAGTGAATAGCTCTAATACATTGATTTAAAGAGTCCAATATTATGTACAATCCGCTGCAATTACTATTAGAAAAAAACTTTGGCCAACCATAGGGAAAACGTTTTTGGAGTTATGTATGAAAAGCAGTACCCTCATACTGTATACTACATGCAGCTGGCATGTTGGACACATCCCTTTTGTTACTGAATATGGGCATTAACTGGCATGTGGACTAACGGTCACAAAGCAGAGACCCGTTCCAGTGGCCAAGCAGACCAAGGTCTCTGACGCGAAACAAGGAGTGGCAAGCTCGGCACTGGATTAAACAACCCAGAACTGCTATTCAGAAGCACCCTAATGTGGTCCTCTTATACATATCTGGCAAATCTGATCTTGAAAGTTCTGTTTTGACTCCTGGCTTATCTGACTTTTCTTTGTGTTGCGATTTTGTACCTTGGTGACCTAATTGGGGTACCAAACCCGGCTATCCTGACTACCTGTTCTGTGTACCGACCTTGGCTTTGTCTGACTACCCACTTAGTGTACCAAACCATTCCCTACTGCCCGACCAGGCATCCTGTGGCTCCTGCCCTGGGCATCTAGCTGTGGCACTACCAGTACAGGTATCCTACACCACCAGCAAGTGCTTTGCGACATACGCCTACTGCCTAGACATAGTGCCTACATATGTATGTACCTACACCTGAGCCTCAACACTGTTGGGATCATCAAAGTCCCTGTCCTCTTATCTTGGGGCTCAACCTTGCTAAGTGTGTCAGGGTGAAAAACTTCTGTGGTGGCTCCTGGGTCACAGCAGTTGTGACTCTAATATATCAACGTTCCCCATTAGGTGCCTAAAAACTTAGTGCTTAGCTTCCCTTTAAATTGGGTTAACTATCCATTAAACATGTTTACAAGCATTTGCACATTTAAATTATTCAAATAGCCAAAGAACTGCTGATAACTATTTCAGAAAAACTGCTCTATCGGCATTTATATGAAGAATTTGAATTTATCAATGGCTGAGCAACTTTTGCAATGACAAAGAAACAATAAGTACAGGTAGCGTTTTGCTATTTCAAAACCATTTTTTCCAAATCTGGTACTTTTTCCCCCCATGTGCCATTTCGGGTATCTTTGAATCCGGCCAACGCAATTTACCCCATCAAATCATATATTTTTGAAAACTAGACACCCCAGGGTATTTCAAATGCTAGAATTTTAACTCTTTAAATGCACCATATCTACCACCAGTCTTTGTCAAACTTTGTGGTAGTAATTTATTATGTGGGGGGTTTTTTATCTTTATTTAACATGGAGGATGTTTTCATTTAAGTCCCGGGCAGGGGCAAGTTTTCAGCAACCGCTCGGCGCCCCTCACTCTCCGTGACTGGGTTGCGGTGCCGGCGTTTCATGCCGAGCACCGGAATATGATGTCATATTCCGGCGCTCAGCTGTGAAGCGCGCACCGCGGCAGGGCGGGATGACGGACGCCTCCAGTTCCCACCACAGAACTCAACAAAGGAAGTAAGGATAATGAGAAGTGGGGGAGGGGAAGTGAGATGGGGCAGATGGGGGAAGGCAGTGAGAAGGGGCAGAGGTGGTAGATAGTGAGAAGGGGCAGAGGTGATAGTATAACAAATATAAGGTGTTTTGTACAGATAGTAATAAAGGGGGAGAGGGGATAGGTAGTGAGAAAGGGGAGTTTTGTGACAAGATTTTTTTCCTTTCTTTTTTGGGGGGCGCCAGAACACCTCAGGCCGGCTCTGGTTACAAGTACAATGACTAGACTTTCGGAATGAACTGATTGCTGGATCGTTTTCCCCTGTTTAGAAAGCACTTTATGTGTGTTGAATTACACTAAGATTGAGAAAAATGATTTTTTTCCCCCTTTTATTTGCCAGTCTGACCCTAGTTATGCCTTATACCCCCCCCTTTATGCCACTCTGTCTCCCTGATATATCACTCTGCCACCAGATATGCCTTATACCCCTATATGCCACTCTACCTCCCTGATATATCACTCTGCCACCAGATATGCCTTATACCCCTATATGCCACTCTGCCTCCCTGATATATCACTCTGCCACCAGATTTGCCTTATACCCCTATATGCCACTCTGCCTCTTGACCCCCTATTTGCCACTCTGCCCCGCCCAGATATGCCTTATACCCCCTATTAACCCCCTATTTGCAACTTTGCCACCCTGGTATTCCTTTTAACCCCCTATATGCCGCTGCGGGTATCTGGATCTTAGTCTTGTAGTCAGACCTCTATTTGAGACGATAGTTATTTTTAAGAGCATTTGCTCTAAAAAAAACAAACAAAAAACCTTGTCTTATTATTGAGCAAATACGGTACTTTCTGACAAATGGCAATCTGATTTCTCTCAGAATCAAGAATAATTTGCCACTTGGCTGCCCGTTTTTCTAATTTGACTAATTCTCACTGAATGAAATAACATCTAGTCTAGACTGCGTGGCTAATGTCTGAAATATGATTAGGTTTCAAATATCATTTCTTGTTATGTTATATGTGAAGTATGTGCCCCAAAATCCATCCATATGATCTGACCAGATATTAAATCAACCACTGCCTATCCCCCAAACACACGCTTGCCTATCTTGCATGGAGCCTGAGCCGTGCTAATACATAATGCTGTGTTGCGTGACCCCATTGAGCCCACCTGGATGGCAAGTGCCCTCTGGCCATCGCCTTGTATTAAATACATGTATGCTCTTCAAAGCTACTTCATGTCACAGCTTAAGAATCATTTTTATATTACCCTTTACCTATGCAAATGTCTTGTAATGTACCGTAATTTAAACTCGACTAAAAGTGTTGCTTGAGGCACTTTGTTTTTTGTATTTCTGGCTGCAGACAGGGAAGCTTTGATGAAACTTGGACAGTTTAATCAGAGATTGTCAGTCCATTGTTGGTGCCAGACCTGCAGCTGTTCTCTGTAATAATATACTTGCTTTGCATTTTTGCCATTCTGTGGGATATTTAGCTGGTATTTTGTTTGTCGTGTGTTATAAATGTTTAAGCTATCAACACGAGTTGAGTGCAGCCAAGCGGCTCTAAGGGGCTGCGCGGTGAGGGCTTAACAGATCTTCTATTTACCCTTTAAATGCCGGGGGTCCATACCGGGGTCATTTTTTTACTAAGCTGCAGCCACTTGTGTCACCTGCACTAGCACACACTAAAACATTGTGAATGTATCTTGCCTCCACAGTTTTACCTCGCACAGAATCTTTTAAATGCATGCTCATACACAATGCGAGTGGACCCTATATTACCATGCGGTCTCAGGTCACATAGCATCGAGTTATGTGACCCTGTTGCGTTTCTCGTCCGATAGTTGTTTAAAGAATTTTAGACCAGCCTACGGACAACCGCCCCCCTGCCCAGCAAAACCTATATAGAGTATATATATTTTTATCTATTGCCTAGATATATTGTCTATTTTTCATAGCTCTCATCACATAATATAATGGTTAAAAAAATATAAAAAAAAAAACAAAATCGACAAAATGTTATCCCCCCCCCCCCAATATTGTATGTCTCAGCCAATAGTAAACGTAACAAAAACCAAATAATACTAAATGGTGCTTTAGCCACTACTATGTCATGGTTGATATGCCTGTAACTCAATTAAGTGTATCTTTAAATCACGACACGTCAATGTTACCATGAGGACAGGTATTAATGCCAGTTGGTTTGATGAGTCGCTACTTAGAACCTGCACGTTAGACTGTTATAGGGTTAATATTTCAAGAGTCTCAGGGCGAGCTCCTTTACAAAGTTCCCACGTATGATGATAAGGATTCAAGGTGTTTGTCCGGTACATTGGGCTAAGATAACAGAGCTAGAACACATACCAACGACAAATGTATAAGCTAAATAGTAACGAGGTGGCAAATAAAAAAATGTGATTACCGGTATATGCTGCAAAAGTGAAATAAAAGGGCATAAAAACCTGTTAATGAATGGTACGAAAAAGAAAACCTCACTCTTTGAAAGAAAACACCAAAAATGTAAAATACCATGTGCGTTAACAAATAGTAGCACTTACATCGGTTTATCATGTCAATCAATGACATGAAATGGTGGACAATGGAGAAGGCCGGTCACTGCAGCCTCTACTGAAGGAAAGAGTTTTCGTGTAGCTTCCACACATTTTAAAGTAAGTTAATATGCCTTCTTTGTTGAGGAGGCTGTCTAGGACAGTGGAGAGTCCTTTTAATGAGTAGTCATCAATGTGCTTGTATAGTTATTGTATATAACACCAGAATTATATGGCCTTCAACAGTAGAGCCATAAAATCAAATAGAGAAAAATCTAAATACCAGCTAAAAAGTAAAGAGCATTAAAGAAGTGATATCTAGAGCTAACATTTGGGTGGGGAGAGTCTATTTCCAGCTTTGCCTGCTTTCCCATATGCTGCAGGTCACCTTCTAGACTGAATTTCTGCAACAGGGACCCAGCTTCCTTTGAGCAGTGTTGGTGCGTCTCTCCGCTCTGTCCCTTTAAAGTATTGTACTTCATTCAAACAAACCATCTGTCTCAAAAAAATCCAAGCAAAACTCTGACTATGAAAGTCTATGGAGGAATAGATTTCAAGCAGGAGTTCATAGCTTTGCCGTAAAGAATCAGCTCAGTGTGCAGCTTGAGCAAGGAAAGTCAAGCAATTTATCAAGCGGCAACAATGGCGGCCTGCAATTTCGACCATTGCTAAGTACATCCGAGGTGTTGAACGTTCATATTCTGTCTTGTATCGTGGACCACTAAAAGTTTATCACTTACTTCACCAAATTGTCTCTTCTGGGACTAATAAGCCAATATCAGTTTATTTGAACGGCTAAACCAAAGTTATATTAAGGTAATTTGCTCTCACCATTAAAAAATGACATAAAGCACTAAAAATTGCCCGTTATTCTTTAACATCGATAAAATTATATTACATTATTAAATATAATTAAAACAGGATTATTTTCCCAGCAGAATGCAGCTGTCAGAAACCTCTGAGAATAGTAGCCTCGCTCTTTGCTGCAGATATTAAGGGTAAGATTTCATATGATATAAAAACAAAATTTGTCTTTTTGTACGTGAATTTTGGGAGTAAATTGCCGACTTTTACTCAGCATGTCAGCGCCACTGTATGTGGATCTCTCTCTACAAGGTATTATCTTGGTAATAGTCACATAGGTATGCCAAAAGAGGGTCTCTGCCCTAAACTGAAGCATAGGAAATGTATTGCTATAGTCCTGAGATAATTTTATTTCCATTTTTTAGCTAACCTTAATAATAAAAAATCATTGGCAAGATGTCTACGATTCACATACCTGGGCTACAGCTATTTATGTTCTGTTGTGCTGTAATAAATATGTTCTTATTAATTATGCTAATGCAACGTTTGTCTGCTGTCAAATTCTATGTTTCCATTAAGGTTTGAGACTTCACGGCAGAAATGATGGATAGACTGAATAGTTGCCTGTCCATAGTAATACAATGTAGTGAAAAAGTATTTGCTCTCTTCCTGATGTCATCTGTTTTTGCTTACTTGTCACATTTAAATGTTTCAGATCATTCAAATAATTTATTAAAGATAAAGAGTTAATTAAAACATAGAGCACTCATGTTAAAAAGTAATTGCCCCCTAAACCTAATAACTGGTTGTCAATAGCGTACCTAAGGAGGGGGGGGGGTTTGGCGATCCGTCCCGGGTGCCACTTGTCAGGAGGGTACATGGTGGTCGGTCGTGCGGATGTCTATGCGGCCCTAACGTGGCCCCGCAGCTTAGCGCTGTGCAGCTCGTACACTGTGCGAGGAAACTCTTTCCCAGCCAAGGTTACTGCTTCCTATCTTCAGTCCCTAATTTGCTATGTTCTTTCTTCCTCCACATCTGGAGGCGCTAGACTATCCTCCAGTCAGGGGAGAGGATGTCACCGCAAGTTCCGTCATTTTGCCCTCAGTTGACTCTTTCGGTGACATCCACTTGTGGATCTGTTCACTGCAGCCTCTCCTGAAGGCAAGATATTTTTTGTGTAGCTTTCATGAATACATTAAAGTAATTTAATATGCGTTCTTTGTTCAGGAGGCTGTCTGGGACAGTGGAGAGTCCCTTTAATGAGGGCATCGTACGAACCGCTGAATGTAGCAAAATTTGGTACATTTGCAATTCGTATGAATCTGAATGCACAAGTCTAATATATATATATACAAAACTAACAAAATATGGTGACAGCAGCAAAAATGCTACAAAAACTACCCCTTCCCTCCTAAGTTGGGGTACCCCAAAGCTCAGTTCTAGGACCCCTTCTGTTCTCACTTTACACTGCTTTACTTGGCAAACTAACCTCACCTCCCTCCAAAGCTAACATTCCTTTAAAAGGTTTGTCAATGTTCCTCAATGTCAATGGTACAACCATATCCCCTCTTGCTGCCTTGGTGTCAGCCTTGACTCTGACCCTTCATCCACCACCACATACATTCTGTTTCAAAAACCTGCTGTCTCCATCTTAAAAACCTTGCCCGTAACACAAGATTCCACAAAGGCTGTTGGTCATGCCTTTATTTCCCGCCTTGACTATTGTAACTCTGTCTTAGTGGGTCTCTCGTACCTTTCTCACCCCTCTACAATCCACTATGAGCGCTGCCGCCAGACTTATCTTCCTCTCCCTTCGCTTTACTAACACCTCTCCCCTCTGTCAGTCTCTTCACTGGCTGCCTGTGTGCCAAAATCCTGACTCATACTTTCAAAGCCCTTCACAGCGGTTCCCCTACTTATATCTCCTCACATATCTCTAAACTGACACATTACGCGGTGCTGAGCGGGGATGCTGCACAAGTAAATGAGAATTGAAACCTCAACTGTTCTGCAAACTCTCACGTTAGTGAATAAACCTACTGAGCCATGAGACCCTGCAGTCTATGGGCCCAGCTTCTTGTTGGGTGGGACAGACCCACACTAACCCACAGAAAACCAAACAGTCACCATCCATGAGATGTGAGTTAGGAGGCACACTCAACTTAGGTCCTTTCCCACCGACACTGCCAGAGACGTCATGATCAGGTACATGTTTGGATACAGATTATATGTGACGTGTAAAGGAGCACACGGAACGCTCTGCATGAAAAAAACGAGACCTGAGAAAGCGGATGCATTAGGCAATGCGCAGCAGGGATGTTGTGACGCAATGCATTAAGCGATGCTGCTGTGGGGATGCATTACGCAATGCATTAAGCGATGCTGCTGTGGGGATGCATTAGGCAATGCTTTTAGTGATGTTGCACTGTGATGCATTAGGTGATGCCACTGAAGATGTGCATTAGGCGATGCTTTAGGTGATATTGCCCCGTGACGAATTAGGTGATGCTTTAGGTGGTGCATAGGCGATGCATTAGGCTGCATGAGGATGCATTGGGCAATGCATTAGTCTATACTGGGATGCACTAGGCGATGTTGAGCAGGGACGCACTAGGCGATGCTGCGCGGGGGACGCACTAGGCGATGCTGCGCGGGGGACGCACTAGGCGATGCTGCGCCGGGGACGCACTAGGCGATGCTGCGCCGGGGACGCACTAGGCGATGCTGCGCCGGGGACGCACTAGGCGATGCATTAGAAAATGCTGTGCGGGGATGCTTGTTTTCCCCATTTAAGCTCTGCAGAGACTAAAAATATGTTCACCGCATGATAATCTCTTTATTTTTGGTGACAGGCTCTTGTTAACCTTTTGCCACGAGATCATCCACAGATGTACAACAATAAACAGGCATCAGGCAATACGATGGCGTTTTTCAGGTAGGAAGAATAAGGTTTAACAAACGTTTTACATCCTCGTTTCTCCAACAAACCTCACGTAGACTCTCAGCTCGCAGCATTAAAAAGAACGGCCACTAAACAGCAAATAAACACGTCAACAACGCAGATCAGCAAATCCCTGCTTATACCGTGTGTTACAGACACCCACTGCTCTTAACACTCATGAACTGAAGGGGCTTCTTTTATTTAATACCCTACACTTAATGTCACCATATATAAGCTATTAGTATAGAATGATAATATTAATAATATTTTGGTCATGGATGCAAAAGAACACCCACAGAATGTGTTGGACATTACTTATGTGTTTACATACATTATATATATATATA